>JBAMCE010000268.1:0-10239 GCA_037075305.1 Drosophila kanekoi
AGGCATGAGTTATGTGAACGTTTTTTGTACTCTTCCCTTGCCGCTGCTCCTCCTACTCCTCCCAATCCTTATCATCCTTCTCATCCCCATCTCAATTAGCTCTAAGCGTCGAGGCGTTGCTTTACGAGGCAATTGAAAGTGGATACAGTTCCACTTACCTGATGCTCTTCTCTCTCTCTCCCTCTGCAGCTCCCTTTACAAATATGGTCATACTGGCAATGCTGCCAGACTGTTCATCTTTACTTGCCATTCACACAAAGAACGCCTGTTAATAATCTTTTTTCAATTATAATTATATGTATTTGTTATTGTATTATATATAGAAATTGCCACACAGCCCTTCGGGTAGTTTTAAGGACGAGTAATTTTTGCCTTCATATATGCTGCAAGGCAGTAGACGTCTCTGCTTGGACATTTGCCAACCACATGTGGCCCAACTGCGAGCTGAACAAACTTAACCTGCTTGGTAAAAATTATAAATCATTATGTCTTGCAAATCTTATCGATTACCGGTTGAAGTGCTGCCCATCTCTAGGCTGTTAAATTGGTCCTGGGTGGCAACGCTGCGTTTCGTTTGCATTTGTTTTGATTGAATTGAATTCGAATGAGTCCGGAAATGCGTGAAAGCAAGTCAAACGTTTGGCTTAAGCAAACGCAAGTATGGTCCGAGGCATTTGAAATTAAAGATGCTTTTATTTTGGCTTCCAATTTCATTTGCAGCTGAAAATCCAATTAATGCTGTGCGTGAGTGTGTGTGCGTGTGTGCGGAGCTCCCAAAGGATAATAAGCAGCTTAGTCTCGAGCTCCCGGCGAACGCCTCAATGCGCAGCAACTATAAAGAAGTCGTAGAAAACTTGTTAGTGCCAAAATCGAAGATTGGCCTGGGGGGTGACTTGGGAGGCGGTCACATGGTCATGCGGTTGAGCAGATTTCCTCAGATCCCTGAAGATGAGGAAAAAAGAAAGAGAGAGAGAAAGGGAGAGAGGAGTCGCCAGCGGCGGCGTCACTCGAAATGAACATGATACAATTTCGATAAGGCAAAACAGCAGGGATTAGACGGCAACACTGGCCACGACAGACGCCAGGATGAACGATGATATCCAGCTAATTGGCAATGTTGCTGCTTCTATTCCCAAAGATGCTGGTTCACCATTTTCCCACTGCTGCTCTGTTCCTGCTCCCTCTGTTCCCACTGCTGCGTCTGGCGAGAATAATGTCCAGTAAGCGAGCGCTTCCAGCATTGCCATCAAGGTGCAGGACGCACTCGCCTCCTGCTACTGCTGCTGCCCAGTTGCAAGTGACAATTTATTAATAAACAGCATGAGCCGGAGCCGGAGCTGAAGCTGGACCAGAAGCACGAATCGAGGCAGCACGCCCAAGCCCACGCCGCACTGCCTATTACCGCCCCAGCAATAAATTGCATGTCCTTGGCGGCGTCGCGTTGCTCGGCGTTGCCCTTCCCTCCCTTCAATACACACTCACCACCAACCAACCCCCTCCCCCCGCCACCCTCGGTTACCAATCAGAGCGAGCGACCAATGTGGCGTTTAATGGACTCCAATAAATTGTGGAGCCAACGTTTATTAGCCAACTCGAAGCGAGTGCATTGCAAAAGATGAATTACTTGCTAGCTGCTCGACCAGAAAGCTGAATCCTACATTACAGGAGCCCGCTTCAAGCCGAGGCTATTCGAAATTTATCAGCCAGAGAAGCAGACGCATGTATACCCTTGATAAGGATTCACAGACGAGCAGACGAGTCGCTATGGCCAGCTCCGCTTGTCTAATCAGCATTATTTATGCCTTTACTTTGCATGGGTTCGATTACTTGTACCTAGGCTGGATTCGGTCAAATCGGACTTCTATTTCATAGAGCTCTTGATCAACATGAAAAGCCTGGGTCGTTCCAGCTATGTCCTTCTCTCAATCCATCCTGTCGTCCGTCTGGATCTTATAATCTTCACAAGCAACAGACTTGAAATTATAAACTATGTTGATTCTAGTGCCCGTGCAGAACGACGTCTTGTTTCCGATAATCGTTTACTTGGCCCGTATCGAGTACCTTTCATTTTATAGCTACCATTCCCATCTCCCTATTGGGAGACGGCACACTCCCGTGGATTATTATACTAGAAAGAACTTAAGCTAAGTGGAAATAAGTTATTATCTAATGAAACAGAGAATGCTCTCTTCATTTTTCCAGTTAGTTGAAAGAACCTTCGCTTGGAAGATGTAGTTGAAAATCTGCCTGGGTACAACTTTCCCCTTTATAAATAAGTTGTTCTTCAGCGAGCTTTCACAATATTTCCATAACTTTATTGTAAAAATGCTTATGATTTGTTAAGCTAAATAGAAGGAACAAAGAAAACTGTTGGAAAACCATAAAAGGAAAAGTAAAATATGATAAGTAATTGGAACTTTTCTCCGATTTATTTGGCCAGCTCAAGCGAAGCAATCTGCAATATTGCCGCAGACCTGTCTCAATGGGTCCAAAAGCGAGCGAAGAGGAAGAGATCTCAAGTACATTAAAGTTTTTATAGCAAAAGGTTTATAATTTTGTAACTTGTTTTGCAAGTCTTTTGTTAATTTTATGAATTAGAAACGGATTGGCAGCGCATTGCCATTCGCAGCGAAACGCCGACACGCTTGGCGTGCAGAAGAGGCGCTGATCGCGCTGTGACTGCCATGAAACACACACACAAACGCATCCGCACACACACACACAATCAAAGCCGCGCTGTAACGAAATCAAATTAACCAAAGTGTGCAAAGGGAATGCGAAATTGGGCCAGGGGCATGCTGAAAACGGAATGGGTAGTGGAGAGGAGGGAACGGCCTGCATTGAATGCAGCTGCAGAGGCCGCAACCGCAGCCGGCAGCCGGCAGATGGTGTGCCAGTGCAGTGTGGCAACGCTCTTTGCGTTCTCAACTGTAAAGCAGGGTAGATTACATAGCTTTGAATGATGCCAGGAAGATGCCAGCAAAAAGAAGAAATAAAATGTGAGCGGGGCAGGGGTTAGGGGGAGCCGGAAGGGCAGTAGAAGAAGCTAAAGTACAGCTATGCTGCGGGCTGACAGCAGCGACGGCGGCGGCGGCGATGCGTGAGTTTGAAGGGGCGGCTCGTTGGGGTTGGGGGCCTGGACAGGCTGGCGCCAGGGAACCCAAGGAAAAGTCAACAGAAAGAAAACAGTCGAATAGGAAGCCGCCGTCTCATAGACAAAACTAAAGAAAAAGGACAACGGGCGAGCCAAAGGAAAATATAAAAAAAAACTCGAGAGGAAAGGAAAGGAAAGGCTAAAGGCTGGATACGTTTCAATGACAGACAGAGCGAACGACTGCCAACGAGCGACTGGGCCAGTAACTCGAGTAATTGGTAGATCCCCCCTTCCCCTCTTTCACCCCTTTCATCCCTTCTGCAGCAAATGTGTCTTTGTCACTGCGCCACTGGAGCATGCCACGTTCGCAGAGCGAGAGAGCGGGAGTATCTGGAGCAGTATCCAGTGCCAAGATGATGTCAACGCCGGGCAGCCAGGCAAATGCCTCTGCATATCAAAAGTGAAACTTTGACATATAATTTTTCGCATGGATTTTCACTTTGACGGCATAAACGATGACAATGCCGCCTTTGAGCAGTCACCCGTTCCCGCCCCTCACAGAGTCACGCTGCCTGGCATTCAAATGGAAAAGGACATCCCTCACATAGCGCAGGACATGTGCTGATATGTCTTAGAAACACGCGTGCATAGAAAAAGGACCTGGCTGCCGCCTTTTATCAACTTGGCAACATGCCTGGACCAACTCCTTTGATATCGCTCGTCTCGCAAGGAATTTGCACTACATAATTGGCCTAGCATTGCCTTCTTTAGATTCCAAAAGTCACTCCACAGATAGAAATAATGAGGTTAGGTACGTTGCACAATCACATTTATGCACATACATATATTTGTTGGCTTTGCAACACTGCAACGCCAAGGGGTTACAGTTGAATGATTGCAAAAGTAACACTTATGCACATATACTGTAAGCTTTGCAACACTGCAAGTCAGTTTCTTCAAGTGTTGCAGAACGCCAAGGGGTGACAGTTGAATGATTGCAAAAGTACAGTTATGCTCATATATTTGTAAGCCTTGCAACACTGCAAGCCAGTTTCTTCAAGTGTTGCAAGAGGCACAATATGTCAGTTGAATGATTGCAAAAGTACAGTTATGCACACATATTTGTAAGCTTTGCAACACTGCAAGCCAGTTTCTTCAAGTGTTGCAAAAGGCACAATGTGTCAGTTGAATGATTGCAAAAGTACAGTTATGCACATACATTTGTAAGCTTTGCAACACTGCAAGCCAGTTTCTTCAAGTGTTGCAAAAGGCACAAGTCTTCAGTTTAAGAGAATTACTAACAGCAAAAGTTACTTTCTTCGATAGCAGACCAATTGTTGGCCCCAACTTGATAACTATCGGTGTACAGCCCGCGTATATACTTTTTCTTGTCTCCGAAGACTATAAGAGCAGCGGACGCCAATGTTCGGCATGCAGTTGCTCGCGCAGCATTCACAAGTAAAGTTAATCTTAAAAGTGCAGTGAATAAATATATAAAATCTAATAAATTTCCTCTTTTACTCGGCCCATGTTATATAAAATGTCATATGTCAAAAAAAAGGAGGTGAATTCATCTTTTCTTTTGCAGCGTCGCCTTAAAGCTTTCGGGGATGGGGTTGAAAACGATTATCTATGCGATGAAGTAGAGTAGATAAATCAAATATGCTTGTCAACATTTTGAGTTAGAATTCGATAAAGAGCGCCAAGAAATCTAGATAAGTTTTTCTACGAATATCTAAAGCTTTTCGCTTCATAAAAGAATGAGGTTAGAAAAGGTTTGCCTATGCGATGGGTTGCAATTAATCCAACGAATGTCTTTTTTTTAGCCATATATGCCAATTATTTTGTATCAAACGTCCCACGAGTCACAAAAAACGGCTTACAACAATTTATTATTTTTATTTTTTCTGGCCCTTGGCTTTAAGATCTATAAGAGAATGAGGTTATAAACGATTCTCATATACATACATTACGAATCAGACCACAAAATATGCTGGCATCAAGCTGTTCTCATTAGGATTTCTATCTCTTACCTTTGGTTCTCTGTGTCTGCGGAGTCTAATGAGGCTTGAAACGATTTGCATTGCATTGCAATTAAAACAAGAAATACTTTATTTGTATGCATATTAAATGCAAGTTTTCTAAGGATGGCGTAGAACGCAGCTGTGTGTGTGAGTATATGCTAGTGTGTGTGTGTGTGTAAATGACTTGCACCTTCTCAGCCAAATCTAGAGCTGGGGCTGCTCTGATTGGTCGCGCGTCGCTTTGCCATTCACACAAAAGCGTGATCAGCTGATTCGAATACCCTGCAGGCTTCAATTGCCTGTGATTTACCAAAGAGAGCAAGAGAGGGAGAGAGAGAGAGAAGTTAAAGAACAAGTGGCAAAGTCAGTCGTGTGTGCCGCAAGCAACACTTGCAACACTTGCAACATGCCACCCGCTTTTGGCCGTAATCTGTGCTAGTAAACTTCGCTGGCATGCTGCCAACTTGGCTGGCACTGATATGCCCATGTATACATAGTTATATAGATAACTGACAGCATTTTAAGCTGCTCGATTTGCGTATCAATCGCAGACAATTGCCAGCTGGGCGCAGTTTTGAAGGGCACACGTTTATTGCATAGGGTATTTGGATGTCTGCTAATAATGGGAGTTCTCCGTCTCGGAGGAGGTGTCGGTGCTCGAGCCTTCCTCCAGCTCCGGCTCGGGCAAGGGTTTAATGCAGGTCTCCTTGTGCGCCATTTCATTCGGTCTGGCAACTTTGGCAGCCTGCTTCTCGGCCTCAGCCTCGGCCTCGGCACGCAGCACCTCCTGCAGGCCGCCATTCAGCTCGACCATCAGCGAGCGAAAGTTGGCATCGGCGGGGCCATTGAATAGGGAGACGATCAGCAGCCGCTTGTCCAGCGGATTCGGCACGTCCAGCACGAAACGTCGGAACGCGGCGCCGTTCTAAATGAATGCACATATTACATACAAAGCATTTTTTGACAGGGGGCAATACTTACGTCCTCGGGCCGGGGCGAGATGTGCGGCTCCGGTGCGACCGCCAGCTCGAATATGACGCGGCGTCTGCGTGGGTCACGAATTGGTTCGTAAAGCGGATTTTTATCCGTATTTGTTGCGCGATCCATTGTGAAAAAGTCTGTTGGGTGGTTGAATGACAGACAAGCTGGCCAGTGTTGCACAACGTTTTCATAACTAACTGCACTTATAACACGCTGTTGTGCAACACAGCCAGACACGTGCTCTTCCTCTCCCTCTCTCTTCCGTTTCTGCTGCTGCACCGCGTGTGCAACAATTTTAACAAAAAGCAACATAGGAAGAGGCAACGGGTTAAATTCCCATACCCTGTGTGTGTGTGTGTGTGTGTGTGTGTGTGTGTGTGTGTGTGTGCGTAAATTTAGAAATTATGTTTTCTTGTCTTTTAATTAATAATCTCAAGGGAGTTTGCGGTCTGCTCCACATGCAGTGCCTGGAGAAGGCTCTCAAGCGCTCGCATCTGTGTGTGTGTGTGTGTGTGTATGTCAGTGTGTGTGTGTGTGTGTGTGTGCACAATGTGAACTTGTGGTAAACAATAGTCGCATGTGCTTCATAAAGGCAACTCATGAGAAACCAATGCCAGCTGCTGCTCCTCTGCAACTGTTGAGTGGGGGAGGGGGACGGGGTCTGCTCTTGTGTGAGTTGACAATGTGATTTACATTTAATTAAAATCGTATTTACTCGTTAGATAAACAAACAAAGAAAGCTGACACAGGCACGCCCCATTTGGCTGGAGCACCCTTCATTTCTTTTCTTTATCTTTTTTTTTTGCATTTTTTGTTTTGAGGAGCAGCTGCTGGCGGATTAAGCTCTAAAATTTATACATCCATCAGGTGAGGAGGAGGCAACGGCGACGGCGACTGCGACGGCGACTGCGACTGCGACGGCGACTGCGACTGCGACTGCGACGTTCGTCTTCGTCAGAGCTGCCAGTCACGTTGTCAGAACTGTGAAAATGTGTAACAAAGCCATCGATCGCTGGCGTCGTTGGCCGTAAATGGATGGGCACCAACTGGCGTTTCGGCTTCAATAACGCAAATTTAATTCAATTGAAAAGGCAAAAATGCAATTTACACCTGGGCAACTTGTTGCACTTCATTCACGCACATATGTATGCCAGTATGCGCGTCATCAATAATTGACTAGAGTATGACGGGCGGAAAGGCCTGCCCGACGTGCAGCTGCCCTCTAACCTCCTCCGTTGCAGTAATGCCTGCCATTTTTTGACATATGCATTCTTGATTAACTCGGGTGCTTTAAGTGCGATGCTCATGAAGTTTTCAAAGAATAAACATGGCAACGCAATATGTGTGGATAACAAAGCCTAAGACTGTAGCTCGAACAAAGGGTATTTTACAGTATTCTTAGGAACGGAGCGAGGGACTTAGAAAGTGAAATATTCTCGAAGTTCCGCACACTACAATTCCTAAATTGGCATCCCAAGCTCTCGTAAGTTCTGAGATATACACCAAAGACTGCATTTCGATAACGATAACTGTCAATCATAAGGAACTTATGACCTCTGCAAGCGAGGTTATCAAAAAGCAAAAAAAGTAAACTATTCTCGATTTGTGTATACTTTAAGAGCGTCTATGTTCTAGCTCATGTAAGCTATGCGATTTGCTTAAAAAAAAAAAAAAAAAAAAAAAAAAAAAAAAAAAAAAAAAAAAAAAAAAAAAAAAAAAAAAAAAAAAAAAAAAAAAAAAAAAAAAAAAAACACCGCATTTCGATAACGATTAATATAGATTCTTAAGAAAAGATGAGCTCTGTAAACGAGGAACTCCAAGTGTGATGTATTCCCGACTTTGACTAAGGGTCTGCCTACCAAAGCTAGTCTGCCTAGCTCTTGTAAACTCCCAGATATACGCAAGTAAGCGCATTCCGATAACGATATTTATCGATTATCGATAAAATATGGCCTTTGTCTGCGCTTAGACTAAGCTTAAACACCCTTTATAGCCATTTCAAAGTCTACCATCAATTTCATGCCAGGAAATTAAGCTGCCGTCGACTTTCAGCCTCAACTCTTGCTGCTCACTTCAGCTGTCTGTGGCTTAGGGCGGCTTTGAGCTGCTTTGCTGCTGAACTTTTGTTTATGCATGAGCATATCCCCAAAACAATAACAATCAAGTAAAAAGTTATTTAAATTTTAGATTTGCATATCACTCACCTCCATGTTCAATTTACAAGTTATTCCATAAGCTCTTGATTTCTGTGTACTTACGGGCAGCAGCTGCAAATAAGTTTTCAATCGCATTGCGGCCTCTTCCAATTGCTGGGCTCTCTGCTTAATTTAAAGCCCTGACTAAAGGCCTTCTAATTCGCATTAAGTATATGAGAAGTATTATTTAATTGGGCATAACTCGATTCCGACTCGATTCAGAGCTTCAACTTCTTAATCTAAACAATAGCAGCTCGCCTCCCTGTTCACCATCTCATCTTGAGGTTTATTCGAGAAACTATTCTTAAAGCCTTATGGAGGGAAATTTTGTTATACAATATGTAACGCATAGAAGAAGACATCTCCGAAAGCATAACCATACAAGGATATCCGTACTTGCTCTTCAACTCCTTCAACTTCTTCTTTCTTATGTTTCAGTTGTCGTGACGGACTTGGAATACTCTTCTCTACCTACCTTTGGCACGTGTTTTATGTTGGTTAAGTGTTCTAGCAGATGATTGACGAGCACAATCAAAACATATAATGTTTACATATATAATAATTATATGTGTTGGCTGTGTTCCTCAGTCGTCTGCCCAGCTCTCCTCGGCTCCATGACCAGCGCCAGCTCTCCTGAGGAAATCAATTGTGATCGCGTCCGTTGTGGCTCACATCCATGGTGGGTACAGAAGCAGTTGTCAGCTGCTCACTTCCATGTTCACTTTGAAATCTATCTCTTTCAGCTACCGCTTGGTATGTTGGCAGACGAATTGCGGGCATGTCCAAGACTTATATATATAATTTATACGTGAACATATATGTTTTGGCCGTGTTCGGGATTAGTCTCTCATTTGTCCACTTCCATGTGAACTTTAATCAAAGTCGCGTAGCTGAAAGAGGCGCAGATTAGTTGTGAGCACAGCTAAACATATAATTTGTATACAAGCCTTTATGTGTGTTAGCTTGTTTTATGATTCGTCCCGCCCAGCCATTGCTGCGCACCTCCATGTTCACTTTTGTGCTCTCTTTCTATTTCTGTAAGTATTGCCAAGTATAAGTATGTATAATAAGCATAATTCACATTTGACTTACATGCAGTAGATGTGAACGCGATTCGTGGTCAGATTATGTCATGGTCCGCTTAGGCTCACCTCCATGTTCACTTGTGAGCTGTGCGAAATATTGGCAGCTGAATTGTGGCCACTTCTAAAATATATATTTTTTGTGATTTGAGCTTATATATTTTAGCAGTGTTCCATGATTCGGCTGCTGTGCTCTTCCCGCCTCCATGTTCACCTAAATGTGCCTGCCTTCAGCCTCGTCTATTTAATAGATGTCATTTTGCTGCTGCTGCTGCTGCTGCTAACCTCCATGTTCAGTTGGCTCCGTACATGGCAGCACATTTCCGGCGTTTTTCGACGCTAATTTGCGTTGGCAACTCGTGTGATTTTGTGCATTTGCAGCTGACGGAAAACGAAATGGCAACATGCAATGCAACTCTGCGGCCAATAAAATCCTCAAAATTGCTGAGTAAGTTACAAAATGTTTTTGCACATATTTCAAGTCTGTCGGCCCCTCCATTTGCCCCCATCCCCCAGTCTGACCGTCCCTCTGTCCCTGTGTCTCTCTCTCTCTCTCTCTCTCTGTCAGACTGCCTGTCTGTCTGTTTGTTGTGCAAGTGTCACTTCACATTTGCTGCCTGCCACATTTAAAGGCAAATCTTCGTGGGTGCCTATCTCCGTCCCAATACTCTAGCAGAGTGTATTATGGCTTTGTCGTGAACTTTGCAACGCTTAGCAGGAGTCCTCTGGAAAAGTATATACATATCTATATATATAGATTCATGAGTCGATCCATCATCAAGTGAGAGTCTGCAAATCTCTGGAAGATATCGATATATCCTCATTATTTCATAATATCGATAAACATCGATTCTGAGATATGG
>JBAMCE010000271.1:4335000-4600000 GCA_037075305.1 Drosophila kanekoi
CCAATTAACAAAATGTCATATTCAAAATTGATCATTTGAATAATTAACGATTATCGTTTATAGTAACAAAACTTTTTGGAATTTGGAATTTTAAAGATCATGCACAAAATCAAATAATTTTAAACTAAACTTGCGCCGTGTGAATGTGCTTAGGTGGAGCACAGTGTTGGACAACAGCGAAATACACAAATCGGTTATACTTAAAGATTCTAAATTCAACTCAAACACCGCCATTTTTAAAGTGCAACAAATGGTTTAGTGAATATGTTAAGGACTTGTGAGAAAAGTAGATAGATTGTACAAAGTAAAAAAGCCATGCGTAAAAGCCTTGAAAATTGTCACCTTATTTAAAATGTATATACATATGAATATATATAATTCTTAGGGGGGATAGGGCATGGGTTGGGTTGGGTTGGTCTGGAGGGGGGCAGGCACTGTACATTTATAATTTACCCTGAGAGTTTGATGTGAATATATTTAAAAGTGACGTTGTACGTCTGGACGTTGTTGCTGTTGTTGTTGTTGATGTTGTTGTTGATGTTGATGTTGTGGCACCGTTGTTGCCCACTGCAGTCTGTTGTTGTTGCTGATGATTTAGATGATCTTGCTCGTTTAATGATTTCGATAATTGTTGATCGCTTGTCGTTGCATTCATTTGCTTTCTGCCAGCTGCACTAGCAGTTGGTGTTAGGGCCTCATTCGGCTGTTGCAGCTCTTGTTGTTGTTGTTGTTGCTGATCTAAAGTTTTTAATTTTGATTAGTTGATCGGTCGTGCATGGATGATCGAGTCGACAATGAATCGAATGCATTCGTTGGATGAATGAATGTCAATGGATGATGGCGTGCAAAAAAGCATTACACCAAAATGCGAAACAGAGAAGCGTTGAGAATATTGTTAGTTGCAGTTATCAATTATCCCTTGGAAATTTCTGTGTTTATGCGTGTGTGTGGGTGGGTGTATGGGTGTGTGTGTGTGTGTGTATGTGTGTATGTGTGTGTGTCTGTGTGTGTGGGGCGGGTTAACATTTGGCCTTTGGCTGGTGTTTGAGTGTATATTCCTTATACAAATACAAAAATAAACATAAGCAAAAGTTTATATACATAAATGCAATGTTTTAAATAATACAAAACAAATATCTTCATTTGGCAGCTTCCTGCAAGCAAATAGGGCTTAAAAACTATAAAATCCATAAATCTCGGGTAACGATTGATGTATATCAAATGTAATAGGGACAATCATGAAGCTAGAAATACTTTGTTTTTGGAAAAGGGTTTTGCAACCTGAAGGGAATCAGAATTGCGAGCGAGACTCAATCCCAAAGCGTCTAAGTAGCTTGTACCCCAACTATTTGATTTATTTAATAATTTTTGATAGTTGCCAACTTTGCGTAGAGAACAAATCTAGTCTACAACCGATGCGAACCGAACTCCAAGGCAGGAAATTAGTTCGAACCGAACGTCTGACTTTTTTTAAGGATATGCTTTTAGTAAATACTATCAAGAAAGCCGAAGCTGTAATACTCTTGTGCAATTGTCTTTTATACTTAAGACAGCTTTTGATAGAACTAATGAAAGCTACGACAGCAGAAATGGACAGAAAGCCTCTTATGAGTTAGGCAATTTAGTATAGACAGATATAAGAGTTAGTTTTCAGATACCAATAGAGTAGTTACGATAATAATGCAAAGGTTACAAAATACAGAAAACATAAAATAAGAAACTTATACCATTATATAGAAAAATGAAAAACATTAAATAAGAAAGTAAAATAATAATAGAATGAACCTTGAGAACTAGTATCCAGAAGCTCTGAGGAGTTAAGGATATTTTTGGTGGTGACATTGGTGGTAAAATTAATCGTGCCGGTTGTTGTGTTGTTGGTGTTCGAGTTGGCGCTTGTTGCTGTTGTGATGTTTGTGTTGTTGTAATTGTTGTTGTTGGAACTGTTGCTGTTGCCAGGCATACCGAAATTCCCAGAGCCCGCCGAGCTAGCAGTCGCCGGCTGCTGCTGCTGCTGTTTGCTAGCCGTCGGCAAGAACCAGGAGCGCAGACTCTTAACAGTTGACGTAGCAGAGCTCGCTGGCGGCGGCTGTGCGCCCAATGTCTCAGGCGATGTGGGCCGCGGTGATGAGGGACCACCGCCAGCACTGCCCAGTATGGCATCATCCGCATAGGGTATGCTGCCGCTGGCCGCACTGCCGCTGCCCAGCGAGATGCCTGCCAATGCGTCGCCGCCCCCGCCGCCGCGCTGGTCCATCGAAACCAGACTGCCCGACGCAGCAGCAGCGGCACTGCCCGAACGCAAAGCCGCCTGGATACTGGTTGCCGAATTCGAATTCGATGCCGTTGCTGAGGCCTGCTGCGGCTGCTGCAAACGCGATCCACTCGACAGCGAAATAAACTCCAGCTCGAGCATTTCTGTAATGGGGTGATAAGTTATTAAATTAGAAACATATTTGAAATTTAGTTAACAGAAGACTGCAAAGACCAGCTGAATATATTTAACTATTTTACATTTATCTTTCTTACTGTTCTTAAAGTCCAACGTAAATTAACAGTGGCTGATGTTATGCTTAGAAACACTGTTAACCACTGTTAAACCATAAGATGTTTACTATGTAACTGTTCTAAAAGTCCATTGACTGTCAATGCTGAATTAAATAACTTCTGCTGTTATGTTAAGGAAAACAATGTTATCAACAGTAACCTTTTACAATGCCAATAACAGCAGTTGTTACAATTTATACAACAAAAAATTTGAATTGTTAGGAAATTCGTTTGGCATTACCAGCCGACTACAAAATCATATAGCTATTATAAGAACAGATTTCCAGGAATACAGCTTTGGCTAGGTCTAGAAATATATCACAGCTATATGTCTCCAGGGTAGCTGTTCGTTCTTGATTCTGGTTCATGCAAGTCGTACTTACCAGGCTTCTCGAGACCCGTGTATTTATTCAACACGAATTGCTCAAGTAGTTTATCAACAGACATATCGACAAACTGGCGCTTGAAGTCCGAGTGCACTTGTCCGACCATATCGTGATTGTTCTGTAGCATTTCCAAATACGTGGACAGAAATTCCTTCATCTGGCGCAGATGCACCTCCTCGATCTCTTGAAAGCGCTGTTTAATGTATAATTTATTTATATTGTACTCTAAATCTCTCGAAAGACATCTCGTTTACCTTGCAAGTTTGAGTCATGCGTCGCTCAAACTCGTTCTTAATGGGATTGTGCTTGTCGAGCAGTGCTTTGTAGTCCTCCTGCAGTTTCTTGAGTTTACTCTCCAGTTTTTCGGCATCCTTGTGTGAGCCATTGTCCTTGCGCAGCTTCTCCAGCTCAAGCAGCTTGCTAGCATATAAATCCCGTAGCTTTTGCACGGCAACCGTTGAGGTTTGTATGGCCTGAACGCACTCGAGCGTCTGGGATTCCTCCTCCTTGACGCACTTGTGTTTCTTGTGCAGCTCATCGGCATATTTGGCCACATCCTTGACTAGCTCTGTCAACTTCTGAACCATTTGCATGTGCAGCGTGGATAGCTTCTCGGCCGAGGTGCGCAATATGGTCCAAACCGGCGCAAAGGTGCTGTTCAATGTGCCCGTGCTGGCCTTGTGGGCCAGCTTGGACATCATTTTCGAGTTTTGCTCCTCGATGTTGGACTTTTCCCGCAGAAACTCGGACAGCTCCTTGCTGGCAACCAGCCCGAACTTCATATTATGATAAAGCACATCGAATCCATTGTTCTTCTCGCCCTGCACAAAGAAATTCAAGTTTTAGAATGATATGGAATTTGATTGCATTCGCAGAGACTCACCCAAAAGTAATCATTAAAGTCCACCGTCATTTTGAGTTTTTTCCTTAAGTGCTATGTTTTACAAAATTCTAGGTGCACAAAATATTTAAAAAAAAAATGCTTGGCTCAGCTTTGCTCTTGTTAGTTGTTGGTTTTGCCTTTGGCGTTGTTGTTGTAGATGTTGTCGTCGTGTCTATATAATTGACTTGGATTCCCAATCCCGATGTCCTAGAGGCTCAACAGTGTGGAGCCCAATAGTACAACGCTGGCTGAGCTGCTCATCATCATTATCAATATCATTATCAGTTTCGTCTTTAGCACGCAAAGGACGCATTGGTTGCAGACAATCTTCTTTTCCTGGTATCCTTGGCAGCTACTGCAAATATAAAAAAGAGGATTGGGTTATTAGAAATTGAACTAGGATTTGTTTAATAAGATATTGTTGGCTACAATTGGAGAGATAGAGGAAGGGATTGATAGATCACGCAAGAATAAGTGAGAGATAGTGGGCGACTGACAGAGAACGGAAAAGTTCATTATGTATCTTACTTAAGTCAGTCCTTCAATATCCCAAAACATTTATGATATTGCACAAAGGACATTTAGATTATTTCTCTGGTCATTTTTGTATATGAACACAACTTTTTGAAGATCAACATTTTGGGTTAATATTAATTCAGAGGGCAAAAACAAAACCTTATATCAAACTTAAAAACTTATTCATATAAAATCATTTAACATTTGCTTTATTGTGTTTAATTTATTTTATTATTTAAATACTGCCATTTCCACTTTTTGCTGGGTGTATTACATATATTTAACTTAAATAGTGCACAAATTAAAAGAGACTTAAATATGTAGCATAGCTTTTGTTTTTAGCTTGGACAAGGGTACAATAAGTAAAAGGTTGACATCTAGAGTCCGGCCTGCGCTTTGGCCATTTCCAGATCGATGCGCTCATCCAATGCACGCGTCAATATGGTGCAGCAATCCTTAATGGCATGATAAATAATATTCTTGATTTGGAGTTTGTCTTCGTGATTGGTGTGCGAGTGCGAGAGGCGTCTGAATTCATGTGTGAGATGATAGCAGTGCGTGATATTCTCCGGCGAGACAAAATCCTCGGCCACCTTGATGCAGTTGTGCAAATTCTGCACCTGATGCGGTGCACCTGCGGGTATAAAGACCGCATCGCCCAGGCACTGGACAATCGGATAGCCCTCAACGCCGTATTCCTTGAACAGACGCGCACGTAACTTATCATCCAGATACCAGTTCTGATCGTGTATGGGATCATGATCGGGCTCCAGCCTGAAGCCCTTCTCCAAGGTGACACGATTGAGCAGATCGCGTATTTTGTCCGCATCGCGAGCCGGAAAGATGTGCCACAATGCACCAGGCAGCACATCCGGCGACTGGCAGCGGGCTCGCGTGATATAATCACAGCCACCCAACGCAATGGCGCGCTGTGTGGCCGCCAGTTGTGGCTTGCTGTCCTCATCCGTAGGTATGCCCACATAGACCATAATGTTGACCGCATCCGAAATATCCAGATGCAAATTGGTGGTGCCTTTGTCCGGATGCAGTGCCGAGCCGTAAGCATTATACATCTTCGGCCCCAAATCGGGCGGCACAAACATTTTGGGCAAACAGCTGGCTATATTGAGATTTCCTGTGCGCAGCGTATACTCCGGCATGGGCAAGCCGCGCATTAGATCCGCAAAGCGTGTGGGCAAAATCTCAGCGAAATCATCACCGGGTGGCCAATCCTTGAGCTTTAACAGCATCGGCTTGCCATTAACGTCCAGCAGACGCTTGTGCATGCATTGAAAACCCTCCCAGAAGTGGCGCATCGGCTGGTTGGGCACCAAGTTGCCATTGAGGCAATTAATCAAATCATTGGGTTTGTCACCAAAATCACGGCAAAATGCCTGCGGATGCCACAGCTCCAGATTAAGCGAACGCGCCACCTCGGATATCATGACGGGCTGTCCACATTTCCATACCTCCTGGTACAGTACACGGTTATCGGGATGCATGGGATCGGTGAGACGCAGCAATTTGCCATCGCAGAGCCATTCGTGCGGCACGCCCGGCGCCAGTTGCGTGGAATGAGCCAGGGTCATGGCGCGTGGCGGCAAAAAGCGTCGCAGACCCGCGAGGCCTTTGCGCAAAAAGTTGATGTGCTTAAAATTATCGAAAGCGGTTGTGATCGGGTCCTTTCCAAGTGTCTCCTTTGTCCACACACGTCCTGGGACATAGTCGATGCCATTTTGACGCGCGAATTCTAGCTTTTTGGCATGCAGTTGCTCCAGACGCTGCTGCTGCTGCACCTTCTGGGCGGTGGCCAGCGAGGAGGCGCTGGTTTGTTGCTTCAGCTGTGACTCCTTGATCATGTCCTGAATGAGCTGTGTCAGCTGCTCGTCCTTGACCTGTTGCTTGCTCAGCAAACAGCCGCACACCTGCGGCACCTGCCACAATGTGCGCACCTCGTGCAACAGCCGGCCGAGCACATTAAGTGCATCACCTGCTATTATCTGGGTCAACATCAGCTCCGGCAGCGTGTGCTGTTGCTGAGCGTCATCGGTGCATAGTAGCCAGTGGTATTCATCGTGGCCGCGTTGTGTTTCCAACCTCCGCTTCTTTTGCAAACCCTCCTTGCGATCCTTGAAGCAATCGATGCACACACCGAAACCACACTTGCGGCATGTCCAGTGATAGTTGAAGAGCGTCGTATCGCAGACATCGCAGATTTCACGTATGCCCTGTACGGCTTTCTTCCATGCAATCGTTCCGTCTGGATTCTCGTGCAGCTTCAACGCCTCCGCCTCCTGGCGCCACAAATAGCAAAACTGATCGCCTGCATGCAACAAAATGTAACGGCACACTTGTATATCCATAAAGCCAGCGGTGGGCGTGGTTTTTGCATCTGGTTGCCAAATGGCGTAGTCAACGGCTGTCGGCTCCTGGTAGGGATTGGGAAAGCCAGCAACGCTCAGCTCGCCGGCAGCGTTATATTGCAAGCGTCGAAACTCATAGAAGCGACAGTAGATATCATTATTGTTGCTGTTGTTGCTGCTACTGCTGCTGCTGCTGCTATTGGCACTGCCTGCTGCTGCTGCTGATGGAGGCGGTGCATGCCGACGCCGGCATTCGCGGCATTTGGGTATGGGCGTCAATGTGGTCAATTGCTGCAGCTTAAAGCAAGGCAAATGCTGCAAAAAGATTTGACAACTAGTGCGATTGTCGTTATCGCGTTGCTGCTCCTCAACGCTCAGCTCGATAACATTGTTTTGATGTTGTTGCTGCTGTTCCATGTCTGTTTGTTGCTCTGTTTCCAAATTGGGACGTTTACAGCTGTTAGCGCTACTGTTAATCTCATTGGATATGTGTATCTCGATTATGGATTTGGGCTCCGAGCGTGACAAGGTGCGCTTACGACATTTGTCGGCACTATCTGATGGCGGCGTTGCCAGATTGACGTTAGCTGCTGTTGCTTGCGACATTGAACTGTGCGCAAGCAGAGTGCGAGATAGAAAGAGGGAGAGAGAAAAAGCACAATATGAACATCTCATAATTAGCCAGCTTATTACAATTTTGCATTTGTAGCCGGCTTTTTTTTTGTACTTGAGAATATGCTTGTTTAATTGTATAATTAATTCAAGTGGTCTGCTGCTTTGCTGCGGATACTGCAGCTACTGCTGCACTTGTTGTTATTATAGTTTTTGCGATTGTTATCGATAGCATTTATGGTACCGTGCTGTTCCTGCTCGTTATCAGTAACATTTATGCTACCAAGCATCTTCATTTACATAATGATAATTGAGCCGCTTCTGTTAATGTTTACTTGCACTTTTTAAAAGAAAATACATATGTACATAGGAATTGTAATCTGTGGTAATGAGGCTAACAACGAAAGTTGTTTTCACTACTACCTGGCACAGAAAAAAACAGTATACATATGTATACTTTACAATTAAATCCATGATAAGAATTATAATACACGCCCATAAGGTCAAAAGACTCGACAAGCAATTGATAATTTGTCGTGAATTGAAACGCCCCGTTTGCTTTAGACGGATACATGTTTGAATGTTTGTGCATGTGTTCCTGATAAGCTTAGGAAATTAATGCAAACACCCCCTATAAAAAACAATTGAATTACCCATAGAAAATAAATGAGTAAATGTTTTTTTTTTTATCAAAACAAGTTTTAAAAAAAAAAATAAATAAATACTGCTTCCTATTTGGTCTTTATCACCACCCAATGCTATATTTAGGCAGCATTTGCTAATTAGGCGAGGTGGCCATTAAAAAACACCTTTCTGTATATATTTACATCTATACATCCATACATACACACACTTATAGATATTAACGTGCTGTTATGGAGCCCACTGCACATTGCATTTTAAACGCTGCCTATGTTAACGAGATCATCTAACGACATTATGATGAAAACTCTCTCTTTCTCTTTCTATCTCCCTCTCTATTTCAAGTACGTGCAACAAGTGTCAGCGTCATCTGCCGCATATCGATAGTTTTACTCTTTTGTATCGATTTGTTAACAGCAAATGCGGGCGGGTAAATACATATGTATGTCAGGTTTTTAGAGCTTCACTGCTCTTAATGATACAAAGCAAAAGAATACAGCAATTATTCGCTCATGCACGCACGGCTTTTGTGAGACCCAGTAAATTAACCTTGGCTGACATAGCACACACAGTCACTGACACACACGCATACGCCCTGTGGCAGTCGCGATGTTTTGGGCGTGAACCGCCGCAAAGCCGCTGCAGCTGCGTGTCTTATCGACGAAAAGCGAAACAGAAAACTAAAAGAAAATGCAAAAACAAAAGAACCTTACAAAGCGCTGCCCTGAATTCTACAACAGATGCCCCCGTCCCCAGCCAAATTGATGAATCAATTCACTTTCTGTACACTATTTTATTGACCTTACAATTGAATTGGCTCCAGTAGCGCAAATTGTTCATTTTACATAACAATTGTACGGTCTTTGACGTCTTGAAATGCGTAAAATCAATAAAAATAATAATAACATCAATTGTTAGAAATGCTAAAGGCGTGCTTACAGTTTTATGTTTAACTTTATGTGCGAAATGCACGCATAAATACTTAATATATATATATATATTACTATACAGTAGTAAGATAATAGGTACTTGACGTTCTTTTATGTCGCACAACAACACCTATCTTTGAACAGCTTTACCATGCGTATTACAGGTAAAATAATTCAGTTTCAATATTAATGGACAATTCTGATAACAAGCACAATTGCTACCATTTGTAGCGTAAACACAACAGCAGCACGACAACACTCTCGAGGGATTACTACATAACCTGCTCTCACCCACTCTTAACGTTTTGTTTTGTCAATGAATGAGATGATTTTTTTTGCACACATAAATTCCAGCGCACTGGAAACCAATCAAATCAGTCTAACGAGTGACTTAAAAATACCCTTTAAGTTTCGCCATACGCTTAGTTGCACAATCCAGATTTAGTGGCTCTTTAGAATTTTTATCAATTTAAATTGTGTACTTAATATAACAAATTCACAAATCATGCATGCAATGCCCGCACACACACACACCCCAGCAGCTGAACGCTGTAGCGTTCCTGCATACCAAGTATATATGAATATATATACATTTATATATACATATATATAGACGTATGTACATATGTATTTTGATGGGAACGGCATAATTCAAGCGAATTTTCATACAATAATAATCATACTTTTGACAGCAATTCTAACTTACATTTTATTATTAAATGATGCTAGTACATATGCACATTCGTTTTTTAATATTTATCATTAGAAAATCAAATTACTTTTATACAGAATGCAAATTTTTCACCAACGCGCACAATTAACATACACTACATAGCAGAACGCGTCGTACTTCTATCTGAGTAGTGATGTGTCAATATCGATTGTTAGCGAACGAGTGTTGAGCAATACGCAGTGTTGTTAAGTTTATACCAATTTTAGTACATAGCTGAAATTACAGTACCTAAAAGTATTTTCATGTTGCTAAACACAAATTGGCTGCAATAACTTCACTAACAAAAAACGTATTCAGCGATCAACTGATGTTTTACTTGAGACGTACAACACATCGGATATAGTTGAGTTTAGTTGGAAAAGACTCTACCTTTCGATATCGATTTTATGATTTTTTTAAAACAGCTCGTATCGCTATGCTGTTACGCATCTCTAAGCGCCGGACAGCTGGAGCTGCCTCTGATTGGAAAGCATGTCTTCAACATTAATAAAATGTTTAAATTTGGCCAAAGCTGTGGGCACAGTAACGTTCAAAAGTTTGTTAACAACATCACAAACCCAGTTAACGGCATGGAGGTTAGTTGAATTGATTATAACAAAGTCCACAAACGTAATTCAACTCGTGTTTTGAATTTTTTATTTTTATGTAACAAAGCCCTGCAGCAGTTGGCGGTTTACTTAAATGCGGAGTGCACACAACGAGTCCCGTGCGACAGGAACGCCTAATGGAGTTCTTTGACGATCCAAAGCATTGGAGCGAGAACGAAGTAAAAGTGGGACGCGCCTGGAAGCCAGACGAGCTGCGCATCAAGTCCAACAAGGAGCTGCATCAGCTGTGGTACATTTTACTCAAGGAGCGCAACATGCTGCTTACTATGGAGCACGAATGCAATGATAAAATGGAAATCTTTCCCAATCCTGAACGCATCGACAAGGTGAAAATCTCTATGGACAACCTAGAGACAGTTGTACGCGAGCGCAACAAGGCGTATCATCTGCTGGAGACTGGCGAGACGGGCGAACGTCCACAAAGGGCGGTGCACAACGCCTTCGGCTTGCGCTGCACATACAAATCGTGTGAGCATGCGCTGCCGCCCTTCATGAACACCAAATGGATCAAATCGCGTCATTTGGGCTACGGAGGACGCGCCGTGCACAAATTCCTGCTGCAGTACCGCGAGAAGCTTTACAATGCCAAACGCAAAGCCAAAAAGTAAGAATACGAATTGATGAAATCGATGGAGGATTAATTTTTCTATTAACATTTATTTCAGTCGCTCACGCAATGAGGTCATGATGATACTAAGACGCAATCCCAACTTTGACTTGGAGTTGTTAAAACGTAAATATTCCGACGTGGACATTGAGAAACTGCGCAGGAGCGATAAGGCGCGTGGACATTTCGTGCCCAAGGTGGATGGCTGAGAAATGCTTTATATATATATTAAAATAAACATAACCCAAACGTATTCAATCATCGAACTTGATTTTTTTGCCTGTGAACTTGGCAATTTTTGGCTTCAGCTTCTGCTTGGCTAACCAAGACGGATGCATGCCGACTACATCCGCATTACCATCGATGGGAGATGGAGCTGAAACTGGAGCAGTTGATACTTCCGCAACACTGTCATCGTCATTAAACTTGGTTTTCTTGCCCTTAAAGTTGGCTATAACTGGCTTTTGCTGCTGCTTGGCCATCCACGAAGGATGCCGTTCATTAGAACGTTCATTGTTATGGCGTTCATTGGAACGTTCATAGTTGTGGCGTTCATTGGAACGTTCATAGTTCTGGCGTTCATTGGAACGTTCATAATTATGGCGTTCATTCAAGCGTGAACTGTTATATTCCTGCTTTTTGGCCATAGGCTTGCGTTTTCTTTGCTCCACATGTTGTTCATCCTCCGATTCATTATGGCTATCACCGGATAAAACAACTGCAGTTGATAGATATGGTTGTCCCGATTCTGTAATGAAAAAGGGATCGAGCACATGAGTGGGTCGTTCTTTTTCAGCTTCCTTGGCCGTCTTGCGTGTGCGATTATTTTCTACTTCCTTCCTTTCTTTGCGATTGGAAATGTCGGCTGCTTTCTCTCGCTGTGTTTTATTTTCAACAACTACTTCATTTGCTTCTTTTCTTATAAGTTTGTCACTTGATTTCTCCTGCTTCGGTTTATTTCCCACTTCCTTGATTTTCTTGCGTTTGGGATTAACGACCGCTTCCTTTAGTTGCGGGGTATTTTCTTCTATCCTATTTCCTTCTTCAACTTCATGCTGCTCTGCTATTCGTTTCTTTGACTTTTCTTGTACTTTCTGTTGATTCTCATTGCACTTGGGCCTTTTCTGTTTAGTTGCCTTCAATAAATCTAGTGAAGATGTGTTCATTGAGTTATCCTTATTCCCATTGCTTAAAAGCTTCGGAGCTGACGGACATTCTATCAGGCATTCGCCAGCTGCTGTATTAATGACACTTTGCTCGGATTTATCTTCGCCTGGTGGATTTTGATCCAACCAGATCATGCGATTACGTGTCTGCGCCTTCTGTTCCTTGAGCTCTTTTCGCCTACGCCGCTTCTCCTCGGTTCGTTCCAATTTGAGGCGACGCTTGCTTGTCTCCAATATTGCCGTGCGCCAGTTGTCATTGGCTTCATTACCAAGATCCAAGGCTTGCTGAAATGCTGCCACAAGCATTTGCATGACTTTGTTTAAGCCCAACATGGCAATAGCTAGTTCATCCGGCGTTGCCCGACCATTGGTCAGCACTGCCTTGTGATTTTTGCCGTTTTGCAGCAGCAGCGTACGCATTATGTCCATGTATTTGAGCGACTTTAGCTCTGAAATACATTCGACGCTTTTGCGTAAGCGTTCCTGGTGTTTTTCACTTTCCGGTTTCCTCTTCAGTTCATCCTTCAATTTACGCAATTTATTCACGACCCTTGCAATGGTTTGGGCACGCGCTTGTTGTATTTGTTTTTTGTTGGTAATTACCTATTGGAAAATATTCGTAATTATTGCTCTACATCATATTTTGTTTCCTTACCAAATTGTTAAATTCTAATTTATTGAACATTTTGTTTGTGCACAGACAGCATGCTACTTTTGCCCGTTGAATTTGTTGGGTATCGAACAACTATCGAAACTAGCTTTTTACATGTAAACCATAGCGGTAATTCTTTATTTTAGTTTCCCCACGCAAAGAACGTTCGAATGAGTCGAGGGTGACATATATTTATCTTAGCTCTTATCATGTTTCCATTTCCAGTGGCGAAACTTAACTTTATTGCGCATTTTTCTAAATATAAGCAATTAAAAGTTTCCGATAACGCTGTAGCGGCACGATTGTCGAGTGTCGTACAGCAACGATACTACATTACGATGAATTTCCAAACTATCGCCAACGAGCAAGTTAGAGCTGCTTACTATCGATTTCGAGTCATTTTAAAAATCGAATTTTTGATTTGGCGGAGGCTATTATGTTTTCAAAATGTATAAGAAAATAAAAACAAATATTTATGTTCCCAATTGTAAGTTTTGTTTTTAATAATGAAATATGAATATAAATATTAATTGAACTTTAATGTAGCTCATTTGGCTATGTAGATTTGTAAGCATGTAGGTTTGAAAGGAAATAATAATTAAATGCGTAACGTATGCATGCCTTTGTATATGGATTACAATTTGAACAAATTAAACTATCGATTAAAATCATTGTATGCCAAAATTCAATTATGTTAGAGTAATCGACTTTCTTACATCTCTACCGATGATATTTCCACACATCTCTGTCGCATCTAGCAGCCGACGCGCTTGCAAAAAAAAAAAGAAGGAAAATAATTTTCTTACTTTTTGCTAACAGTATTGTTGCAAAAAGTCCAAGAGCTCGTTTATTATTATAATACAAATTTAAGTGTTATTTTAAGTATTATATATTTAACTAGAGCGCTTGTTTAATAAGAAGTCGCAAAGCCTGTAAAATTTTGCCGACTGTGCACGCTTTTGCCGCCGCCGCTTTGTTGTTTTGGCGCCCGAATTTGCGACGCGCACAAAAATTTGCGTGAAATTATAATTTGGCTGCGTGGTCTAAAATGGTGGATCGCAGCGATAATGGTAAGTGACAAACACGGCAAACGTTGATCAAATGCCGAATTCTAACAATTTGTTTGTAAGCAGCGGAATCCTTTGACGATGCCGTCGAGGAACGTGTGATCAACGAAGAGTACAAGATATGGAAAAAGAATACTCCATTTCTGTACGATCTGGTCATGACGCACGCTCTGGAATGGCCTTCACTAACGGCGCAATGGCTGCCTGATGTAACCAAACAGGATGGCAAAGATTACTCCGTTCATCGCCTCATATTGGGCACACATACCTCGGATGAACAGAATCATTTGCTGATTGCCAGCGTCCAACTGCCTAGTGAGGATGCACAGTTCGATGGCTCCCACTACGATAATGAGAAGGGCGAATTCGGTGGGTTTGGCTCAGTATGCGGTAAAATCGAGATTGAAATCAAGATCAATCACGAAGGGGAAGTGAACCGTGCACGCTACATGCCGCAAAATGCTTGCGTTATTGCTACCAAAACTCCCTCAAGCGATGTTCTCGTATTTGACTATACAAAGCATCCCAGCAAACCGGAACCATCCGGCGAATGCCAGCCGGACTTGCGTTTGCGAGGACACCAGAAGGAAGGCTACGGTCTGTCGTGGAATCCTAATTTGAATGGTAAGCTCGAGGATAGCTTCACAATGAATCGCTTAGATACCAATGCTAGATTGGATTTTATAATATTTTGACGAAATGTGTTGCCCAATAAAGGAGACATCTCAGATCCCATAAAGAACAACATTATTAGCATCCGTGTCGCAGTGTCCATGTTTGTCTGCTTCCTAATTTTAAAGCTGTGTTCCCTATCTTATGTAATTCTGTTTTCAATCATCATCTCCCGTCTTTAGGTTACTTGCTCTCGGCCTCGGACGATCACACCATCTGCTTGTGGGATATCAATGCCACGCCCAAGGAGCATCGCGTTATCGATGCGAAGAATATATTCACTGGCCACACCGCCGTCGTTGAGGATGTGGCTTGGCACTTGCTTCATGAATCACTCTTCGGCTCGGTGGCCGATGATCAGAAGCTAATGATTTGGGATACGCGCAACAACAACACATCAAAACCATCGCACACAGTTGATGCGCACACGGCCGAAGTGAATTGTTTGAGCTTTAATCCGTACTCAGAATTTATATTGGCCACAGGATCTGCGGATAAAACGGTCGCCTTGTGGGATTTGCGTAATCTCAAGTTGAAACTACATTCCTTTGAGTCGCACAAGGATGAAATCTTTCAGGTGCAATGGTCGCCCCATAATGAGACCATTCTTGCTTCTTCGGGCACCGATCGGCGTCTGCATGTGTGGGATTTATCGAAAATTGGCGAGGAGCAGAGCTCTGAAGATGCCGAAGATGGTCCGCCCGAGCTGCTTTTCATACACGGTGGCCATACGGCCAAAATCAGCGACTTCTCCTGGAACCCAAATGAGCCATGGATCATCTGCTCTGTGTCCGAGGACAATATCATGCAAGTATGGCAAATGGCCGAGAACGTGTACAACGATGAGGAACCCGAAATACCCGCCTCCGATCTGGAAACTAACACTGCTTAAAGCAACATTATTTTATGTTTTTGGCATCCGTTTCTCTATCGCACTCCCCTCCCATAATAAATATATGTAAAATTGTTTTTTGGCAACAGCACTGCGCCAGCTTACCTGGCAGCGGGTACTCATTTTAATTTATATATTACATACTTTTAATATTAAATAAGCTCACATTTTGTCTACAAAAAACTTGCATTAAAACAATCTGAAGACCAACTAATCCACCGAGTACTTATAATGCTTGCCAAAGGCCTCGATATCCACATGCAGTGCACGCACATCGCCCTGGTGCCGTCGGGAGCTGATCTTGCCGCTTATCACCTGATCCTTTTGCACCGTTTGTGGCTGATCAATGAAAAAGACCGTCTGTTTCCAGTGCGTGGGCGTCTCGGCTGGCGATGTGCTGAACATGATTTGGTTATCCAGTTCAAAGAGCGTGTCAAAGTAACCCACAAAGGCTGCCAATTTACCCGTTTGCGTGCACTTTAAATGGAATTCATGCGTAAAATTCGAATAGTTTAGATCCACGGTCATCATATCAAAATTGGCGATTTGTTCGCTCTCTGTGAGTATATGCTCAGGATTGACCACCTCCATCAGGGGCTCCTCAATGCTGCGCTTGCGCAGATCACTCATATTAACCCCGTAGACGTCCGACCAGAACTCAACGTGCTGTTCATGCAGCTCCTCATTTATACCCAGCAAATGCAGCGTACAGCGATTGGGCAGAATTTTGCCATTGGGCTTCAAATGATTTTCGCGAGCATAGATTATGGTATCCAGCATTGCCTCGTATAGCAGAAAATAGCCCATCCATTCGGATATGATGACATCGTATTTGTCCTCTGGCAGTACAGTGTCCTCCAGCCTTCCCTTTACCAATTTTACATTTTGTACGTTGTTTTTCCTGTCAAAGGAAACGTTCAATATGGTTATTCATTAATAAAATAAGAAAGTGTATTACATATGGTATAACTTATATAAAATAAGAGCAATTTATTATATTTAAATTAATTAACCAGGATTTGACACTGGGCAAGTAGCTGTCAAACTTTATTAGACTGAAAATTGATGTACAGTCCAACTAAATGCTAGATGGATTTTGCTGATCATGTTGTCGATCGAATTGGATTTAGAGAAATGGGTTTCTAATTGGACAGTAGCCAAGTTTTCACTTGGGTATTTAAACATAAAAATAAATCTTAACAAAATGGAAATAATATATGACCATTTGAAATGCAATTTGAAAACACAGCTCACCTGACTATGTCCATAGCGGTATAGACAATCTCCGAGTTGTCAATGCCCACGACGGTCTCAGCGCCCGCTTGAGATGCAAATATTGAAAGTATGCCTGTGCCACAGCCCACATCCAGCACCGACTTTCCATTTAGATATTTCTGATTTTTCATGAGAGCTGCACGGTAGCTGCTAGTGCGTACCTATTGATATGACAAATAAGTATTAATGAAGCATCATTGTTTAATATGAATCTCTACCTTATCGCTGAGCATTTCGTAATGTATGCCAAAGTGGGAATAGCTATTGAAGTATTCTTTATCCAGCGTTGGGGCGTTGCGCACAATGCCATTGCTGGTTGATGGCATTGCCTCAGCATCGCTGTGCACCTTTTGCAGGAGTGCTTTATAGTCGTTGCGCATCCTTTCCATGTCCTCACTGGCCTGTTGCAGGAGTTTGCTTTGCTCAGCAATGCGTTGCATCAGCGCCGGAACACTGGCAGCTGTTTCCGTTTCATCAGTCTTGAGCGCATCGTAGTCATAGCACAGCCATGGCTCGTAGTCTCCCGGCTTTAGATACTTTTCATCATTCCACTGCGGCTGCTCTGTTAGTAGCAGCTGCTCTGCACTGACTTGACCTCCACGTATGTAATTTATTAGTTTAATAAAAGCGTACTGATCCATTTGGAATTTCTGCTTGAGCTGCGACAAATTTACATTGTGCTGACTGTTTAAATGCTCGATGGCCAGATCAATACTGGGAAAAACTTGCGTACAAAACAAACAAGTTGTTGGCTCTCCTTCGTCGTCGCCCATTTCCTCATCATCCTCAATGTCGTCGTATGCCTCTTCATCGGAGCTGGGCTCGGAGGACTCGTTTGCTGTCGGGGAAAATTCTGTTGTCAGCGCGTCATGTTGTCTTTTCTTATTGCACTTACCTTTCTGATCTGTGTTTTTCATATTATGTATAAAGTCTAGCTCTTAATTAAAATGGCAAAAGCTACAATTAAAAATAAAAACAAATTTCTATACACAATAAAGTTTAAAAGCGCTCTTATTGGGCTGCACGTGCAAAGGGTGTCAGTGTTACCACACCCCGGCAAATTCAATGCTTACCGTCTATCGATAGGTAATCAACGTTTTGCGGCCCTGCACTTGCATAACCCTGTTTCTGGCTTCTAGCTGCAATAACAAAATGCTTCAGGTGAGCATTTGATTTTAATTTTAATGATTACTGAAAACTAATGTTTTTATTTATGTTTGTCTATTTAAGCTATTTAAGACATTACGTCTGACACAGCCAGTGCGCTTTGCCTCCGCCCTGAGCAATACAGCAACAGCAACTTTACCAAACACCGAAGCTACGCCTCCTGCCACCGTGGGTGAGCCTGATAAACTTTACAGTAAATTGGAAATTGAGCTGCGAGGCATAGATCCGGCGGTGCTGAAGAGTTACACCTGGTTTGCTACAACCGCTGCTGAGCATTTGGGTATTGAGTTAGGCAAGTGGTAAGTGCCGGCTGAAGCTGAACAGCAATATATCCATATTAAATGCACATTTAACCACTTGCAGCTGGTCTCCTCGAAAGGCACACCACGAACGCATGACCCTGCTAAAGTCGGTGCACATTTACAAGAAGCATCGCGTCCAATATGAGATACGCACACATTTTCGCTACATGAATTTTCACAAGCTGACGGGCTCAACGCTGGACACATTCTTAGAGTACATTGAACGCAATCTGCCCGAAGGCGTGGCGCTGCAAGCGTCCAAAACGGAGCTGCAGCAGATTCCCGAGCACTTGCGACAGCCACCAGAACAAGTTTAGCATTAGATTAGATATTAACTCTACTAGCTGTAGGCCTTCCACCTACGTATTTAACCTTTATGTTTGATAATGCAGCCAATGAAACGATTTAACGCTAGCCTTGCGATTATTCTTTAATAGTGAAAAACAAATAAAGTGCTATTGTTAATCGAAAATAGTAGCCATTGATAAGGTTAGAGCTGTTGTTATTGGCTCCATCCATTCAGGCCCCACCAGCTTTTTAGCGATAAGCTTTGGTCTTAATATTAAAATTGCCATAAACGAGAAAACACGCGTATTTCGTATACCCTGCTTTGGTTTTGTAATAATATTAATATCGCTGAAGAACAAATCCCTTACAAATGTACTTAACGCAAATTTCTGATACACCTGGGCAAGCCCGTCTTATTCCGATTGCTCCTAAAGGAGCTGTAACATATTTGCTACATATGTGTGGATATATTGAAGAGACAGCTGTATGATATCCTAGCCAGATATATCTATGCCAAGTTTCATAACGATGCCCGTTTGTATATGCTCCGATCAACTCTATAGAGTCTTAAAGAAGTTTTATGCTATGTGTTACATACTCCAAGGCGTTATTATTAGAATTCCCTATGCAAGGGTCTAAACATTGTTGATTTTTTTACTATGCAAAGCAATCTAATAATAAATATACCCTACTAAGCAAGGGTATTTCATGAATTGGTTGTAGTCGTATCTTGACATTCGTAATTGGAACTGGAAATGGGCGCACTTGACAAAACCCGAAAACTTTTGCATAGGTACTTCAGTAGCGTGCTTCAGTCCTAGGCAAACGGATTCTCTCGGAAAATTAAGCAACATGCGGACAGGTTACCTATGGCAGATGCTTCTGGCCGTGGCCACGATCTACGGTTGCCTGTCGCCCGCTGCGTGCGTCTATGAGGAAACAATTCAGGCATTTCTAGAGGAGTTTCGTATGCGAATGTGCCATCCGATACCGAAGTTGGGCCTACCCGCATTGGATCCACTAGAGCTAGGTCCTTCAGAGACAGCTGTGAATAACAAATACCTTATCGAGTAAGTCCGAACATTGCTTCCGCTCGAATAAGCTTGGTATGTAAGCCGTTATCCCCTTGCAGCTTTACTGGTTCGATTGAGGACTTTAAGCTGAATGGTCTTTCGGATTTTATTGTAAATACGCTAAAAATAAATATTATTCCTGGATTGACGAGGAGTACGATTAATGTCACCTTTCCACACACCTATTTTAAGTCCCTATATACCGCCAAGGGCTCCTTGGCCTATATTCTGAATTTGGCTGGCGACGGCAATGCGGAGTAAGGATTGTAGAAGTAGTTATTTGAAAAACCTTTTATTACATCTCGTCATATTTTTAGGGCGTCAATTGAAGACTTTTCGTTCGAAATCTCGTGGAGAATTAAAGCGTCGACGTCTTTAGCCATCACAGGCTTACAAATCGAGATGCATATGGGAGATTTGAAAATTAACTTTGAAAATCTGTTGGAAGAGAAGCGCATTGATGATTTTGTACATGCCTTGGTCAATGAAATGGGAGTCGAATTGCTGGGTGATATATGGGACTATGAGCAGAACACGGTAGTCGACAAGGTCGAAACGGTGGGTTAATTATGCAAGTGGAATTGAAAATATGCATTTTTTTTTAATTTTTTGTTCTATTTGCAGCTGATCAATAGCAAAATATCGGATCTTCTGAAAATTATTACTGGAGGAGGTGGTGAAGGCGGTGAAAGTTCTCCAATTTTTGAGGGAGTTGAACCGGATTGTAAACTGGAGACTCGTAAATAAGGCTGATTAATTTGTTTAATGTACTTAGCAATAAAATAAAAAACTAACCTTCAAGGATTGTATTATCCACTTATAAATATTTGACGTACACCTCATTAAGATAAGTAACGCGATAAATATGTTTTAAGCGTATGCAGCTGGGAACTAATCTGTTGATTAAGTGCACGAATACCTATAAAATACCAATTTCCATTCTAATCCTGTCAGTATCAGTAAAGTATGGCTGATAACGAGTGCCATTAGCTACTTGACGCTTTCGATGTGGGGTCTTGATATCACAAATATTGTTATTGCTCTTTATTGATTTATGACTGCAAAGTGTTATAAATTTTCTTATAACTTTTTAAATTTGCCGCGCTTATCTGCATGTCAACGCCCATTTAGCAAGCAGGGCTACAGCATTCGATTATTTTCGATAAATACTGGAAGTCACTAGAGCAACACTGTTTTGGCCAGCCTTGCCACATCAGGTCAGAATGTAAGAATTTTCCAGAGCAGGGCAACGCGCCTATAAGTAAAGGCACCATCGTACGCCATCATTATTCCTAATACAAGTGCCAGTTTGATCGAACGTCTGAGTGTCGACTCGACAGAAAGAAATTTAAGTGGGACAAAGAAGTGAAGAAGCAATTACACGTTTATCCATATATTTAGTACATTTTAATTAAGCAACACATAAAGGTAAGTTTTATTTTTAGCAATTAACATTAATATACAGCAATGCACGCTAACTTTTGCACGTGCCTAATGCCGCGTGTTTGCACAGAAAAAAATTTCCAGTGACTAACATGTGCTTTTTCCGCCTTTAATCAATAATTACGGGTACTGAAAGTAGTTCATGGTAATTGTAGCTTCCGAAATTTTAAATTGCGTTAAAAAAATAAGGTTGCAAGTGCCTAAACTTTAGAATTTGAGCCGAGGTACTTATATGAATGTATAATTCACGGCATGTACATTCAAGCGTTCAAATGTATTTACAATAGTACATGCATATATATTGCGTCATTCGATTTTGCATTGCTTTTGTGGATTCTAATAAATAATTAAAGCCTTGCAGTGTACGTAGATATACATACATACGTTTGCATTTGATGCCGTAATTTGCGGATTTATTTTAAGTGTGGTTGTACTGGAATATTCCATTGGGAAAATATGCCGCATCACACGCACGCTACCTACTCATGTCGTTATGAGTCATAATGACGGTTGGCTGCTGACGTCTGCATTTAAATTTATGATTCGAACATTTTATTTCTTTTACTCTAATATTAATTGCAGAAAGTTTTGGTTTTATAGCTATTTTATATTTTCCATATTAAAGCGTGGTTGCTAACCGGCGTTTCAATGTATGCGTGTGCACGCGTAGATGGAATAAAAACCTTTCAAACTCTTCCATACATATAAAATTTAGCGCGCGCGTGCTTGTATACTAGCGTCATCTCTTTCTTACGCACAAAAAATTGTGCAATCCAAACGAGCTGGCAACGGCGTGGTTTTGCGTACATATAGATACATACTTATGTGTGTGCATGTTTGGGGTTTCAAGCATTCCAGAATTTTCGCCTTTGTGTCCATGCGGTGCTTGCACCTTTTAATGAAAATTAGCAGCTGCTGCTGAAATGAAACTCCATTGTTATCTGTCAGTTTATCTTGTTCGATCGTTCTATGTACATTGTATATGTATGTACATACATAGGTGCCTCGGCCATTATAGTTAGTCATATGCTCACGTTCACCGTTTTGGGTGCTGACTGTGACATTAGCAACCAGTTTCCGTTGATATGAAATTTAGCGCAAAAGGCATTACGAACACAAGGTGAAAAACGCTGTGAACATTTATTTCACTACTTTCATGGCCAGGGTTGCAGCCTCAGCCTTTCTACAAAATTGATTAGTTAAAATGCGCTACCTAAATGGATATATGGATTAATAGATTATACAACCATTAAAATATGACATCATTTTGTCCGAAATTTCCTCAGTTAACTGACTAAGCAATTGCTTTCCAATTTCCAATACTATGCACAGCTTTGTGTTTGTTTTAACAGAGATGCCAGATAGCACAAATTTTTCAAAGTTCGTTGACACAATATAAAATTAAAAACAAAAAAAAAACAAACCTAGTCAAATAATTAATCTACAAATTCTATTTTACTCATTGCAGATGTCTAAAGCTCCAGCTGTTGGTATTGATTTGGGCACAACCTACTCTTGCGTGGGTGTGTTCCAGCATGGCAAGGTTGAGATCATTGCCAACGATCAGGGTAATCGTACCACCCCATCCTATGTTGCCTTCACGGAGACGGAGCGTTTGATTGGTGATGCCGCCAAGAACCAGGTGGCCATGAATCCAACTCAAACGATCTTTGATGCTAAGCGTCTTATTGGTCGCAAATTCGATGATTCGGCCGTGCAATCCGACATGAAGCACTGGCCCTTCGAGGTCGTTAGCGTTGATGGCAAGCCCAAGATTGAAGTTACGTACAAGGATGAGAAGAAGACTTTCTTCCCCGAGGAGATCTCCTCCATGGTGTTGACCAAAATGAAGGAGACCGCCGAGGCGTACCTGGGCAAGACGGTTACCAATGCCGTCATCACTGTGCCTGCCTATTTCAACGACTCACAGCGTCAGGCGACCAAGGATGCTGGTACCATCGCCGGTTTGAACGTATTGCGTATTATCAACGAGCCAACTGCCGCGGCCATTGCCTATGGTCTGGACAAGAAGGCTGTTGGAGAGCGTAATGTGTTGATTTTCGATTTGGGCGGCGGTACCTTCGATGTCTCCATTCTGTCTATTGATGACGGCATCTTCGAGGTCAAATCTACGGCCGGTGATACCCATTTGGGTGGTGAGGACTTCGACAATCGTCTAGTCACTCACTTTGTACAGGAGTTCAAGCGCAAGCACAAGAAGGATCTGACCACCAACAAGCGTGCTCTGCGTCGTCTGCGCACCGCCTGTGAGCGTGCAAAGCGTACGCTGTCTTCCTCCACCCAGGCTAGCATTGAAATTGATTCGCTGTTCGAGGGTACCGATTTCTATACCTCGATTACGCGTGCTCGTTTCGAGGAGCTGAACGCTGATCTTTTCCGCAGCACCATGGATCCCGTGGAGAAGGCTCTGCGTGATGCCAAGCTGGACAAGTCGGCCATTCACGATATTGTGCTGGTCGGTGGCTCCACTCGTATCCCCAAGGTGCAGCGCCTGTTGCAGGATCTGTTCAACGGCAAGGAGCTCAACAAGTCCATCAATCCCGATGAGGCTGTTGCCTATGGTGCTGCCGTCCAGGCCGCCATCTTGCACGGCGACAAGTCGCAGGAGGTGCAGGATCTGCTGCTGCTCGATGTTACCCCACTGTCTCTGGGTATTGAGACTGCTGGTGGCGTGATGAGCGTGCTCATCAAGCGTAACACCACCATTCCCACTAAGCAGACGCAGACCTTCACCACCTATTCGGACAATCAGCCCGGTGTGTTGATCCAAGTGTACGAGGGCGAGCGCGCCATGACCAAGGATAACAATCTGTTGGGTAAATTCGAGCTGTCGGGCATCCCACCAGCACCACGAGGTGTGCCTCAGATTGAGGTGACCTTCGATATTGATGCCAACGGTATTCTGAATGTGACCGCCCTGGAGCGTTCGACCAACAAGGAGAACAAGATTACGATCACCAATGACAAGGGTCGTCTGTCCAAGGAAGATATTGAGCGCATGGTCAATGAGGCCGAGAAGTACCGTAACGAGGACGAGAAGCAGAAGGAGACAATCTCTGCCAAGAACGGTCTAGAGTCGTACTGCTTCAACATGAAGGCCACCCTTGATGAGGACAATCTGAAGAGCAAGATTTCGGACTCGGATCGCACCACCATCATGGACAAGTGCAACGAGACCATCAAGTGGCTCGACGCCAATCAGCTGGCCGATAAGGAGGAATACGAGCACCGCCAAAAGGAGCTGGAGGGCGTTTGCAATCCAATCATCACCAAGCTTTACCAGAGCGCCGGTGGTGCTCCCGGTGGCATGCCCGGCGGTATGCCTGGTGGTATGCCTGGCGCAGGCGCTGCTCCCGGAGCTGCTGGTGCCGGCGGTGCTGGCCCCACCATCGAGGAGGTCGATTAATCAACTCGCCAACCAAAAGCCACACAATAAATCAATTACACAATTTACATTTTACACCAAACATATTCAACTTGGATTCTAAATTAGAAAATGCCAATCACAAGAACAAACGACAACTGCTCTTAAAAGTTATATTATAATAATACAACTGCAACACGTAAAAAATATATATATAAATATAGAAGGAAACCAAACACTGCTCTAAACATAAGATAATACATATATATTATATTATTATCGTACATCGATCGATCATCCAAACAATATTTGCTTGTACTTGAATAAAATAAATCAATTTGAGATTTGCAGAAAATAAAATCTTTTTAATACTTCATACTAAAAACTAATTAGTTATGCTAGCACCCCACTGCGCCTAGAAGACTGCATAAATTGATCCTTGGTTGATTATGTCAGAAAACAATCCAGGTAGTTTATTTTGAAAATGTAGCATACAATGGGGCTTTTGTTAAATTTAGCAGAATTTGGAAATCATGACTTTCATGACATAAACGCAGCAACGTCTTGAATCAACGCTAATTTCTAAAGACATTCATTCGAATTCACTTGAAAGATGTTTCGCAAAATCCAACCCGCATGGTTAAAAATGCGGGTCGAGGGCGTAGTACTATTGTAGATTGATATATTGGATTAATATAATTTTAAATTTCAAACTACAACTAATAAAATAACTAATATATAATGTTAAAAATAGTTTGAATAGGAACCATGTTATAAGCCCAATGGGTTTGCAAGAGACTTATATCACAGACGAGATTATTCTGCAGTTTTGGTTTACAAATTTAAATAGATCTTTTTAGTCCAACCAGGCAAAGTTGCCATCCTTGTCCAGTCTGGCCACAGGGCTAATAACCGGCAGTTCACTGTTGTTGGGCTTGTAGGAGCCCTTGTCCTGGCTCCATTTGTCCTTTATAACATGCACCGATCTCACCTTGCGCCCAAAGACGCTACTCGGCTTCTCTTGCTCAATGTCGGCAGATTTTAGATTAAGCGTTATGTCTGTTTCCAGTTGCTGTTCCTCAAGAGTTTTCTGGGCTGTGTCCAACTTTTTACCCTTGCCACTCACCTGCTCCAGGTAGGATTGCCATTGCTGCAGTTTGTCTTCCGCAGCGCGCAGCTGCTCGATGCTGCGCTCATGGCCCGGATTGATGCCAATGGGCTGAATGCCGATAATCTCTTGCAGATCGATCTTGATGGGAGCCAGCGCAGAAATAGCGCGCGACAGTCCAATTTGTGTGTGACGTATGCGATGCTCAGTGAGATCGGCGCCCAGCAGCTCCTCGTGCGGATCCATGCGTATGGGTATTATTTTATTAATCACATAGAGCAACATTATCGTCGAGCAAATGCCCCAGCAGGCCAAGCAAAAGGCGGACAGCGTTTGTATTCCCAGCAGATACCAGCCGCCGCCCTTGAACAGGCCACTGCGTCCCTTGGTCGTGTCCAGAGGTATAGGATTGTCAGCAAATAGGCCAACGGCAATGACACCCCAAATACCGCAGACACCGTGCACAGAACTGGCCCCCACCGGATCATCCACACCCATTCGATCGAAAAGCGGCATAGTCACAACGCACAGCAGCGAGCCTAATGCACCAATGATCAGCGCTTCCCAGGCGCGATAAAGAAAGCAACCGGCCGTGATGGAGACTAGCGAGCCCAAAATCCCATTAATGAGATCCATGATGTCCATGCGGCCATCGTGTCGCCAGAACGAGTAACTTTAAATGGGTATGAATGATCAATTTTCGGCAAATCTTTGTTGGTTTATCTGCACTTACAGCGAACTAACAAATCCGCCTCCAAATGAGCCCATCATGGTCATTACAGCTGCACGCGCTGCATACTGCCACTTGGCACCGCTGACGCCGTAGGTGCTGCCCGAATTAAAGGCCAGCCAGCCCCACCAGAGCACAAAGAGACCCATACACGCATTAACCGGATTGCCCAGCGGCAGTGGGTCAATACCCTCGGCATAGCGACCCAAACGTGGCCCCAACATGGCAGCCGAGGCAAAGGATGCGGCACCGCCTATCAAATGCACCGGACCGCTGCCGGCAATATCCACGGCGCCCAGATTGTTAAGGAATCCATGTTCGCCCCACACCCAGCCAGCAGGTATGCAATAGACCGCCGTATTAAGAAACGAGAACAAACAGTACGCTTTAAAGTTGCAGCTGTGGAAAATAACGCATATCAGTGATGTCAAACCTATCGATAACTGATTATGAAATAAATATCGAAAGTCTATGTCCGATAACTTAAGCACGTTAATATATGAATCTTGATTGAAGGTCTAGTTTAAAAACACTTGAATAGGGCATTATTTTAAATCATATTTTATGAGTAACCCAGAAAGGGAAGCCCGAGGTTTCACTATACTCCTTACATATTTACTATAGGAACTATGGGCCCACATCCGCAAAAGTATTTAATTTGCATATCAGTATTAAATCTGTATATCAGAGATGTCAAAGCTTATCGATAATTACATGAAAGTTAGATAAATATCTAAAGGCTTTTTCCGATAATTTCATCACGTAAATATATGTATGAGTCTTGATCGAAGGTCTAGTTTAAACGCACTTGAATCCCTATTCATAATAATATAATTTGAAAAGAAATGGGAGCCCAGAGAGGGAACCCCAAGGTCTTACTATATTTCTTAAGTATTTGCCAAAAAGTATCAAATCGGATTACTATAGGAACTGTGGACCAAACATCCGCAAAGGTCTTTAATTTTTAGCGTGCTAAGGTATACTATGCTTTCTTCTCTAATAATTAGTTAAGGTACATTTTTAACCTACCGTTCGGCCATGGCGCCGCTTACAATCGTTGTGGACGTCGTCGCAAATGACAATTGAAACAGGAAGGCGGCAAATATTTGTCCCATCAGCTCGTCGCCAACGGGCGGATCGAGCAGAAAATCACCTATGGCTATGAATGGATTGGAGAATGGTCCGCGTCCGAAGCTCATGCCGTAGCCAAAGAGCCAATAGGTAAAGCCGCCAAGCACAATATCAATAACATTCTTCATCATGATGTTCACCTCGTTCTTGATGGAAACGCAGCCCGACTCCAACATGCCGAAGCCCGTTTGCATTGTAAAGATGATAAAGGATGAGGTCAGCACCCAATTGGTATCCTCAACGGATAGATCATATAGTCCGGGTATCACATAGCTGCTGTTCCGGATCACACCCTTCAATGCTGTCACCTGTGCGGCTGTAGCGTTCACCAACTTCGAAGCCATTTTATTTTCTTAATGTTAAGTTCCGGTCCACGTCCGGTGTTCAGCCGATTTACTCTACAAGTGAAGTCTATGCAAATGTCTTTCGGAAGGAAAGTCACAAATTACATTCATTTAATTTAAATGCAAGCTAATCACAGCGCCTACAAAAAGCTATATTATTTAGCTGCATTTTGTGTGCGTGCTGTTTACAGCGAACGAGCTAATTATACCCTTTATCCAGGCAAATGAGCTGAGCGGGTATGCTAGGGGCCGAGTGGTATATTAGACCCTATGAAGCATTTTATCGTGCCTCGTCTAGTCCCAGAGGTTCGTGGTGTAATTTTCTCAATCCATCTTCTTATCTATAGAGCTATATACTTTAAAAACAGGAAAAATATAATATATGGGATATGGGAATGGGTAGAAAGAACAGATATAAAACTAAGAAAGTGTATCTTAATTTGTATCTAGTGGAAAGTCTTTGAATCCAAGATATCCACTTGTGTTATTTTTGCCATTGTTTCACCCTGCGAACTTGATATTGCGATTAAGTTAATGTTGTTGTTGTCATTGTATTTTGTTGCCCTTGCATGCCTCGGACACTTTGCAAAATTAATGAACACAATGCATTTTGCATGAAATTCAATTACGAGATTTACCTATTTTCAAATTATTTTTACTCTCTAGCCTTTTAGACAGCAGGCATTTTGCGTACATTCGTATGAACATATACATACATATATATATATATTATCTTGATATAATCTCTGATTTTCGCTTAAATTGTTATTTGTACTTTGGCAACGGCGCAGTGTTTATCCATGCAGTGAAACCATTTAATAATAAATAAAAATAATGCATTTCCAAAATAAGCTTGTTTTCAAGTTGAGATATTAATAACGAGTACGAATTCCGACTTAATGTTGACAATCAAATGTTCTCAACATGTTGCTGGCAATTTTGCTGACAATGTTGATGAGTCCATTGAACAGTGAAAGCAGAATTGCAATGCTTACATTCTTACTTTGGACAATACAGAGTTGTGTTAATAAACTACTTAATGAACCCTCTTAGTGATTATTTTATAATATAATATTCTTTTACTTGCATTAAAATGAATTTACATAAATAAATACATAAATATATCTTATAATAGTATTTTATAAAAAAAATATTAAAAAGGCTGAATCACGTATTCATAACGGTTTTATGTCGTAATTTAAAAATGAGTTCACCAGTCAGTCAGTAAAATACAATATTTCTCCTTTAATTCATGGATACAATTCTCACTTTCTCATTCTATATAGCATACTTTTAAGTGCATTCGCTACGTAACGTCCTCCGACCTTGCACCGACGCTCAACGCTAACGTCACTTCCTTAACTTTTACGTTGAAATTGGTATTTTTAGTATTTCAGTTCAGTTACAAATACAGTTTGGTTACTTTCGTTTTACCGTAAACGGTCACACAGATAAATTTTAGCACTAGTTGGTATTGCTCGAACCTTCGTAAAAACCGTTGAAAATATCAAATAAAAACTGTGTAACTAATAACTAATTGTAAATTGTGCAGTTGAAAGTGGAAATTAACGCCAGCAAAATGTATTTTTTGGCAGTGCTTGCGTTTATTGGAAATGCCAAAGGTAAAAGGATTTAGTGAAAACTGAAAAACTTTATACACACACAAGCATAAAGCCATATCCTTGCTGTGCTAAAGAGAGCAGGACAGTAATAACGTATATTTTTTTTCTTCATTATTTTAAGCCATATAGTTGAAATGCATACGATACAAATATATATTAAATGATAGCTTCAAAGGGCATTGCAATAATTTTCTATCCAAAATCAATTTTCAATTGATGTTCTCTATCTACAATAACTGTAATATGGTCCATGGCCACAGCAGAGTTTCACAATTTATGGGACACGGGGCACACATACACATATACATATACACACATACACTTGCGCTGCGCTCTTTTTCTCAGCCAGCCAGCAGGCAGCAACTCCTGCAAAAAGGGGCATAAAGCTTTTCCACTGGGCGCTGCGAAGGAAGTGGCGTGCAAAATTTTGCGTTAGTGCTGCTGCCCATTCCGCTCTTACTTTCTCTCTCCCTCTGTCTCCCTCTGTTCTCTTCGCTTGCTCTCAGTCTGTATGTATGTGGGTGGTTGTTGGGTGGTGTGCCGTGTGTGCTTGTTGTTGCATGTATGTATACTCTGCCATGTGTTTGGGTGTGTACGAGTGGGGCTGAATTGGGTGTGTGTGTGTGAGTGTGTGTGTATGTGAGTTGCAAAAATTTCACTTGGAAACTCGCAGCAATTTTTTCCTTATGCGGGGGCGCAAAGCACACTGTTTGCCATTTTCGTTCGTGTGTTTCCTGCTCAGCCGTTCGCACTCGTATTTTGTGGTTCGTGTCGGCTGTGCCAGTGCATGCTATGCAGCCCCTCCTACCCACCTCTCCGTTGTTAACCACCCTGCCGCAGAGCAAATGCTGGATATATTTGTTTTTAATTTGAATTTCCCTTTGCTGTTTAGCATTTAAATTATGTTGAAAATGTAATGCGTTTGCATTTAATTTCATTCCAGTGATAAATGTTATGGCTATGTATGTATGTGGATATGCATATAAATATGTACATATATACATATGTATCTATATATGTGTGTGAATGGCGAAGGGGGGGCACAGCACCTGCTGCGTTTTATGTATGTGTGCGATTGTGTGTTAATGTTCGCATTTGAACGAAAAACGGTAACGGTAACTGTTAAATCAGTAGCGAGGCGAAACTTGGTCAAGTGTGTCAAAATAAAGAAATACAGTTATTCGGCAACACATATACATGTACATTTGTATGTGTGTATTTTTAGCTAAAGCTCGACTTAAATCTAATATATGCATAGTTAAAGCTTAGAATTTTGTTTTAATAACTAAATACTAAATACTAACTAATAACTAAATTAATAACTAATGCCTTTATAAAATATCGCATATTACATTTGTGATAATAGTTGAAATTGAAGTCTCTTAAATGCTATTATTAATATTTATTCATATTGCTTTTGATGAAAACTCCATGCACTGGAAACTAGAACTTTCCATAAATAAGAAATGCCATAGCAAAAGCTTAAATCTTAACCTTAAATATTTTAACTATTATTTTTCTCTTTCTATACATCTTTGCGATTTTCAATTCACAATTGAAAAAATAAATAAATATCTTTTGTTAATATAAAGAATAAAAAGGAATCGAATAAATGTTAAATATTTTGAGAGAGTTTTAGTTTATGATTAAGAGTAGTATCCTTTTTCAAGGAGTAGTATGCGTAAGTCTAGATAACTTACCAAATGTTCCATTGGACTATTAAAAAACCGATTAACTGTATCTTCATAAAAAAGGTGTCCCTCAATTTTTAACATATAAACATAGATTAGACAGTCAGTTTAAAGAAAGTTATAATCCAGCTAAGACCCCGCTCAACTCACAAAATCTCAGAGCTTAAGAGAAATAGAAACATTCGCTAGACTAATTCAAATGAGTCAAATTCCCATAATTTCCCATTTCTTAACAATCAACAAATATATTTGTAAATATAACTTAATTCTCACATTAATTATGAGTAATTAATATTAACTTTTGATCTGCCATCTTTTGTTCTTTAGATAGCAACGCGGTGAGCTCTAGCCTTGTCCCGGGCGGCCATTGTCGCGATTACAATGGCAAATTGTATGAGACGGGCATGCATTATATGCCCGGGCCGGACTCGTGTCGGCTGTGCATCTGCGACAGCGGGCTGCCTAAGGCGTGCAAAATGGTGTTGTGCGAGGCGTTTAGTAAATGCAAGTCCTTTCAAACGGTCGGCAGCGGCAACAATTGCTGCGAGGTCATCTGCCTGGACGATCAGTTCAGCGATGGCAGCACCGACTTTGGCATTTGACTGGTGGCCAGTGGCATTACAGCCACGCTGTCCCTATCTTTGCTCTTCTTCATGGTGAATCGTTTGCGACAGCGTAAGATGCGGGCACGCGAGAATCGACAGAATACGGAGGATCAGCGCAGCATTGTGGGCAGCATTGGGTGAGTTTCAAGTTTAAGCATTCCATAGCGTCCTTGTGTAAATTGCCTTAACCTTTCAGCTATATTGCCGGGAACATGGGCTACATGGAGGGCAATCTGAGTGCAATTGACTATTCGTATGGCGGCGCCACCACCCATTATCCACTCTGGAAGCCACCAAGCGGCTATTTTCCGCGTGGAGAGGCTCCGCCACCGTATGAGGAAGCCGTGGCCATATCTCAGGCGGAGGCGTTAAGTGCTCAGTGCACTGTTACACTGCCCAGTCATGTCCAGCGCCAGGCTCTGGCCAGCGTCAGCCAGCAGCAGCAGCAGCTGCAGCAGCAACACCAACAGCAGCAGCAACAATTGCAGCAGCAGCAGCAGCAATTGCAACAGCAGCATTTACAACAGCACACGCTACAGTTGCACACACAACCCCAGCAGCATCCACATCCACATGCATATGCACAGCAGATGGTGCCTGTAACTGCGTCACATCCCCACGCACATCAGCTGAGCGCCGCCGCTGCTGCAGCTGCTGCTGCACAGTCCAATCAGTACACACAGAGCACTACAAATCTGATTAATATCAATATCAACAGCGGCGGCGTCACCACAATTGCCACTGGCGAGAATCATCAGCCGCCTTACAGCTTACAAAGCGAGCAGCAGCAGCAACAGCTGCAGCAGCAACAGTTGCAACAGCAGCAGCAGCAGCAGCATCAGCTGCAACAGCAACAGCAACAGCTGCAGCAGCAACATCAGCTCAGCCTGGAGCAGCAACATCAGCAGCAGCTGCAGCAAATGTCGGGGCCAACGCCGGCAGCAAGCAATTCGATTTGTGTGCAGACTCTGCCCACGCCCAAGCCCAGTGTTAGCAGCGAGTGCAGCTATAAGAATTGTCATCTAAATATAAGCGCCAGTGTAACCACCGCTGCCACAACTGGCAGCGCTTCCAGCTCCCTGGCCTATGCAGCGGCACGTCGCACGCCGCGCGGCTCACAAGAGCTGCTGCACCAGCAACAGCAACAGCCACAGCAGCAGCAGCAATATCTCACTGTAGCCGATGTGGAGATCAACGCGAGTGCCAGTGCAGCTAGCTATCATTCGTTGCCCGCCGCCAGCGAGATGTTGGCCACGCCCACACACCATCTTACACAGCAGCAGCAGCAACAACATCATCAGCAGCAGCAGCAACAATTGCTGGCAGCAGCATTGTCCACAACCGCCATAGACATGTTGCCCCCAATGGAAATAGCGACCATAAGCACAGCAGCCACATCCAGCAGCAGCGGCAAAGCAGATTCGGTTACCCAAACGCTGCCTCTGCCTCAGCAGCAGCAGCAGCAGCAGGGCAGCAGAACGCCCTCCAGTTCGCGTCGCTATCATCGCACCATACCACGCTATTTTGCCATGGCTGATCCACTGCAGGTGGTCACCGTCAAGCCAAAGTCTAGTTCCAGTTCCAGCGGCAGCGCCAGCTCCAGCACCACGGACAAGGCCACAAAGAAGCCCATGTGCCAGTGCCCCATACAGCATGTGCCCATGTCCTATATGGGCAGCAATGCCAATGCCAATGCAAATGCATTCCTCAATGGCGCCGGCAAACTGTTTGCCTCCACAACTGGCAACAATGCCTGCGCCCTGTCACCCAGCGCCAGTACACGACACGCCGCCACGCTGGCCTATGGCCAACGCGCCAAGTCTACAACTAATCTGCAGCAGCAGGAGCTACACACGGTCAGCGGCAGCGGTTCACGCGAGCCCAAAATCGCCACCATTTCGAAGCAAGTGGGCGACGAGCTGCAGCCACATCCTTCGCACAGTTCGAGCAGTGTCTCGGCCATAATACCGCCGCCGCCGCTGCCGCACCACGAGGATGTCAGTGCGCCGCCAATTGTGCTCGGCCGTGTTCAGAAGCGTTCCAGTAGCTCGAGCAGCTCTGCCGAACGTACACGGAGCAGCAGCGGGGGCGCACGCAGCGCCTCCAGCAGTGGAACGGCTGCTGCTGCTGCTACCCAGACCGGCGTCGATGTGCTCTCCAGCGCCTATTTGAATCGAAAGGTGAGTTCGAAATGTAAGTAATCCCATTGCGAATGCTTAACTTCGAGAATTCTTTTATGCGTACACTATTATGTGCACATATGTACAAGTAATAAGGCCAAAAACAGTTCCAAAAAGTCAGATCCTTAGTTAATGACTAGCACAGATACATATGTATACATACTTGCCAAAAAACGGGGAAATGAAACCAAAAATCTCTTAATTCTAGACGAACTTATCCCTTATTTATTTGGTTTATAACTTTTCTTGTTCAAAAGTCCTTTGATTTGTGGGATAAGAATCTTGAAGATTTAACTTACATATACAAAAATTAAATAGAAGTGCCTTGGTAGAGAGTGCCCGACTACGAGTTACCCTGTACCCAAGTAGCCCGACTACGAGATACTCTGCACCCAAGGCATACAAGCAAACATAGCAGGACTGCCGGAGTCCCAAAAGGGAAAAATCTCGGTCTGTCGGCTGTCGACAATAAGCTTTTCAACTTTTCCACATCTATGATGCCAGGATTTGGTTCAACGTAGGCTTGTTGCATATTTTGAACATTTCAATGCAACAATTTCAACAATTCAACTCAATACGAGTTCGAAATGGTTCGGACTAAAACCGGATACAGCCGTGTGAGAAGCCTTATTTTAAAATTCCAGATTTGTCGATGTCGTAAAATGGGACGTCCGTTTTATGATTTAAGCTATATATATCTAGTTGTAATCGTCATGAAGTTTATAAAATGTGAAAATGTCTAATAAGTAATAATTACAACATTTTCGAGCGAGCTCTCTATTGCTCTAATACGTTTTGTTTTAGAAGACCCTTCACTTTTGATGGTTTCATGCCCCGTAACCTAAATTATAGTATTTAGTTGCCTTTTGCTAATCTCGTTGGCAATCCTTGCAGGTTGATGCCTACTTGAATCTGACGCAGAAACAGCAGCAACATTTTTATAACCAGCAAGAACAACAACAACAACAACAACAGCAACAGCAGCAGCAGCACAGCTCGATCCACGATCAAAGCAATCCAACTTTACCACCGAAACTTTACAAAAGCCAAACGAATTTAAAAACAGCGACAACAACAGCAACAACTGCCACCAGCAGCAGCAGCAGCAGCGGCGGCACCAACAACAATGCGGTGGCCACCATTTATACGCTAAGCAAGTCGACAATTAGCAGCGCGTATCAGCGGAAGGAGCAAACGGCCACGTTGACGCTGCCGCCGACCAGTCCGTCGTCCAGCTGCGGCGAGAAGACGAACAGCAAGATCAACTCGAGCACATTTTATCCGCTGGCCAACAATCATGTGACCTATACGCTGCCCAAGCACATTAGCGGCAAGATCTCGCTGAACAGCACCATCAACAGCGTGGTCAGCAAAGTGCCCTCGGTGATCAGCATACCCCCGCTGGAGAACAACAATGAGAAGACAACGACGACTGGCAAAAGCACGACACTGCCAAAGATACTGCGCGTAAAACGCGACAGCGAAAGGAGCTCAGCGGCAGCACCAGCGATCACGGGTGCAACGGCAACAACTAGCAGCAGCAGCTTGGCCATTGCCCATTGCCAGATGCCCAGCTATCCACAGCTGGTGGCTAAGGTGCAGAGTGGGCGGAGTGGGACGCCCAGCAAACAGCTGCCTGTGTGCACCACATCGAAGAACTGTTTGAATCCTAATGAGCATTTCTTGCCCAATGACACCAGCCTGGACGACGACTATCTAAGCGAATGCGAAAACTGCAAGATCGCACAGAGTGCCAAATATTATCTGAACGCAGAGCTGAGCGGCGGCGGGGGCAATGCCCTAACACCGCAAGAAACCATGACGCTGCAGCGCAAATCTCTCGAGGAGACCAAAGAGGAGCCACACGATAGCTACTATCGCAGCTCGCACACGCTGCCCAGCAATGCCAAAAAGCATGGGTATATATACACGATATACAACTTATCATGTGTCGAAAACATTAATTCATATATTTTTTTATTTCAGTGTCAGCAAAAACAACAATCGCGAGGCGTGGCAATTCTCGACGATACCCGCGGCCAGTTCATCGGATGAGGATGTCAACGAATGAGATTTGAGCCATTTTCTTTAAGATGCCACAACCCAAATCCAAATGCCAAAATGTGCATCCTAAAGAAAACGCAGGCTTCTGATTCTATATCCAACCCAAATGGCATAGACAAGCAACTAGATAAAACCCAAATGAAAAAAGCACTAAATATATTTGTAAAAGATTACGTTCTAGAATTAGCTATATACTTATAATATCATATGTACTTTCAAATTGCTCAAACAACATGATTATATATATATATATATATATGTGTGTGTATATATATGATAACCAGCATTGGAATGTAAAATTAGCTTATTTCAGCACAAGTATATGTATATTTGTAACTATGTAAGTATTTCAAATTGTATTATAATAGAGTTGCAAAAATTATTGAAACCGTTAGAGAAAATCTCAAAATTGTTACAAGATGATATGTTAAAAAAAACGGAATAGCTAAATCCAAGCACAAATGTGTTTGCTAAGTAGACAGACTTCATAAGAAACTTGATCTCTGTTGATCTTTATATGGATATATATGTATGTGTAGGTCTCAAGTTGAAATCGAAACAAAACTAAAGTAAAAACAAACTAACTCCAATTTTGCCAATGTTAACTGTCAATACATGAATGTATGTATTATATATGTATGTATGTATAATGTCTAATAACATTTTTTATAAATATAAGCTGACCAAGTTACAGTCATTTTCCCTCGGCCCACAAAAGTGAATAACCATTCACGAATACACTCACAGACCCATTCTAAGTGTAAATGTCAATACATAATGAGTCTCTATTATGGGAGCTCAAGTAAGCAAGAATATGATGGAAAAATGCAAATAAATATATGTGTTATATATTAAGTATACGCAAGGATAACCAACAGCACTTTAAGGTGTTCAATGTATGTAAGTAGATACATATAAATATATCTATTATTAGATTGATTTCTTGTTCAAGGAATAATGTAATAATGTACTTGTTAAATGTATCTATAAAATAGTATTCTAATTGTGTTTTACGTTCATTAAATTATATGTATTATTTGTTAGGAATATCTATGGATAATACCATGCAGACTTATGAAAAATATTGAAAACAAAACACACAAAAATTGTTGTACACATAATGGACAGACACATTTCTCGGTGCGTCCCGCATTTTTATCTTGTAAGAAATGCATTACATATTGAAGTCTTAACGATATAGTTACACTCGAAGCAACAGCTTGTCTTGGTTCTCGCCTGAGTTGCATTTGTTAACACACGAAATAGTTGGTTTTCTTTTTATCAAACATTTTCAAATGAAAATATAAATATTATAAGTGAAGAACTGCGAAAATAGGCAGAGCTTCAGGTAAAAAAAAAACAAAGACAAGGACAAAGAAATGCGAATATCAAATAACTTGTAACTATTATTTAACATGCTTTTAAAATAATGCTTATTTTTAAGGACATTTTAAGATTAAATTGTTAAATTTCTTTTTTGTTGTAAATGAGCTTAGAGCCAAATAAGTTATTTTACTTATATGGAATGCACCACTGACAGATTTGAGCGGAAATTTCTGAGTTTCCGTTCTTAAGACTAGGCATTCCGGCGAAGCCAGCTTATACTTAATTGTGTTCAAACATCGCTCAAATTGATAGATATGAATTATACAATATAAGCATATAGATTTGAATTCGGTTCAAATGTGTTCAACGAAAAACAAAAGCTCAGTTTTAATATGCTCAAAGTGTACCGATCACAACGCAAGTTAGGAGGTATTTGAAAAAGTATTAACAAAAAAAAAGAAATTACTCAAACTCAATAGTATTTAATTAAATGTTTCCAGCAATTAAATAAATCGCGACTAAGTACGAATTTTTATTAATTAAGCTAATTAATATTGAAATTATTTCAGTAATCCGATAAAAAATAATATTAATAAACAGATAACAAAAAACACACCATAAATTGTAGTTTACAGCTAAATTCGTGTGAGCTAGATAAAGAGAACGAAGGAAGTTAAGTACGATACATAAATTAATAAATGTTTCAAAATGTGTAATTTAACAAATAATAATAAATGATCATGTTTTAAAATGTGAAAGTTGTAATAATAATAATGCTTAAACAAATAAAAGAATCTATAAAGTAAAGTTGATTATAATGTTGATAGCTCGTTATTAAAACTAAATAGAAATTTCCAAAAAAAAAAACAAAAACGAGTTGTTTCCCTTTTTTGCAGGACCTTGCAGGACCAGTCTACCCCAGGAAATGAAAAAAAAACACATTGCTTAGTTTTTAATTGTAAAAATGCATACAATTTTATACTTTCTTTTTGTATTTAAATCATAAAAACAATTTTACGATGTATCAGATTTGTTTTGTTTTTATATAATTTGTATATGGTATAACCTATTAGTTTCTTGTAATGCTCCGATTTGCTATATACGCATAACATTTCTCAGCAATAATCGTTTATATACATACAAAATTCAATAATTTAAGGTATGTATGCATCAGTTTTCAGTTGTTTTGTTTTCTATTTCGTATTTTGTTTGTTTGTTGGTTTGTTTGTTTTGCTATCAACGGACGTGAAGTGAAGGAGGACGACGACGCGGGATTTGAAAGATGGAGAGACGGTGCAGCGAAGTTGGACAAAATCAGTAAATAGGTCAAACGAATCAAGGAATCGTTTGCGATCTTGTGTATACACACGCACGCACGCACACACACACACACTTGAAACGCTTAAATTGAATATGAATTCGGAGCGGGTCTGGTAGCTGGTCGTGCTGGTCTATTTACTTCTTCGCTGGCTGACTATCCAGTACGGGCGTAATTGTCTTGCCGCCAAAGATCTGTCCCCAGCCAATTAAACTGCAAGCGAAGAAAATACAGTTTAAAAAGAAAAGCAAAAGAATTTTCATTGGTTTTCCCGTGTCGCACGGATTTTCACACTTACCGCCAATGGTTTTCCACGCGTCTGCTGAGTGCAATCTTTTCGCCCTTTTCCGTGCAAACGGGCGTTGTGAGCACAATCTTGGCCAGATCCCCCTTTGTGGCAGAGATGCGACCGCCAGTGCTGAGCGATCCAATGTTAACAAGCAAGATTTCATTACGTTGCAGCTTCTCGACACGTGCGCCCTTCTTGTCGCCATCGGTGCGCACGCCGAGCAGTCGGCGCAGCAGGTAATATGAAATTTCCAGCTCGATGTAAATATCTGGTAAATTGCCAACGGCGCCAAGCACCTGACCGACCAGTCGATCGGCACGGCATAGCGTTGGATCAATTTTGGTGCCCACACCGATCAAGCCACCGGGCACTGCATACTGCAGCTCATTTTGTTCGGCAAACAGCGACACGATGCGCGAGAAGATGGGACGGCAAGTGATGTTGCCATCGCTGTCCTTGGTCACAACACCGGGACGCACCTCAATCTCCTGGCCGACCTTGAGCACACCGCTCAATATGGAGCCGCCAGCAACGCCGCCCTTGAGATCCTGCACCTCACAGCCAGGTTTGTTTACATCGAAGGATCGTATAACAATGAGGCGGGGCGGCGCCTTAAAGTCACGCTGCGGCACGGGAATCTTGTTAACAATGTACTCGCAGAGCACATCAATGTTGTACTTCAGCTGGGCCGAAATTGGAATTATCGGTGCACCCTCGGCCACAGTGCCCTGTACAAACTTTGTGATCTCCTCGTATTGCTCTTTGGCCTGGCTCTCCTTGACCAAATCGATTTTATTTTGTAATATCAAAATCTGTTTCAGTTTCATGATCTCAATGGCCGCCAAATGTTCCGAGGTTTGTGGCTGTGGACAAGATTCATTACCTTTCAAAGGGAGGAAAATTGAATATTAGAAAAATTAAACATTTCTGAAATCTTCAAGAGATTCATTTACCAGCGATTAGGAGCAGTGCGGCGTCCATCACAGCGGCGCCGTTCAACATGGTGGCCATAAGGATGTCGTGACCAGGGCAATCGACAAAGCTCACATGACGCACCAATCTGAAGCGACCGGAGCAGGCGAGACGCGCACATGGCATGCTGTCATCCTTGCTGGAGCCGTCCGATACAAAGCTGGCCGGGCGCGGGCACTTGGGATTGTCGCACTTGTAGATCTTTGCATTGGCATATCCTAAATTAATTTGGCAACAAGATTTCTTGGTGTTAGCAACAAGTTAAAATCAGTTAATATTACTTGATATATCATTAAATTCTATAACAGACATGAAATTTATCTCATCTCATTTCCAACATTCCCGGTTCGATTCGCCCTTATTTGTTATATAAAGTTCCCGTTTAATTTTGCAATATTTTATTATAGATTTTATCGTAGGCTTGAGAAAGTAATACATAATTATTATAAAGGCGGGCGTATTTTATGACACAGTCCATAAAATGAATGTAAAACAAAATATCTAATTATATATTAACGATGTGTTAAAAAGGTGAGTACAAATTCAGTGCGCAATTTGCAAAAAAAATCATATATATATAAAAAAAAATTGTATATTTAACTTGAAAAACACTTTAAAAATAATTGATGCGTTAAATGTTTAAGCAATATGCATGCACAAAATTAGCAATAAATAATGAAACATATGCAACTAAATAGTATTTCATAATGTTGTCAATCGTCTTTCAGTTGAATCCGTCAAATAAACTTAAGCGCGAAACTCTTATACATATATACATATATACATATATATATATATATATTTGGGCATATGCATGTAGATATAAGTGTGTATGTATTTGTATTAAGGTGTTGTAATTTGTTCATAATTTTCGGCAGCTGCATCTAGAAGAGCACTTTGCGGCAATTGGCGGCGCCACAGCGGCACTCGACGCGAGCAGCTGTCGATAGATTCTCATAGGGCACATCCTCGTTGTCGGCGCGTATGTAATCAAAGCTCAGCTCCTCGCCGGCCTTGATGTGGCGCAGTGTGAAGAATACTAAATGGGGCAGCGCCATGTTCAGGTGCTCAATCCAGCAGGGGAATACGGCCAAATTGGGATCGCACGAATGATTGATAAAATGCGAGACATTGCCATAGTTGGCCGCATCGATGGTATATTCGCTCTCAGCAGCCGTATTGTAGTCCAGATCAAAGAGATATGTGCGTCCCTTGTCGTCGTAGGCCTTGCCACGCTCATTGGCTTCATCGCTGGTGATGATCTCGCCCACATATTCGCACACGAACTCGCCCTTGCGCAGGGAATGCGGTGTGCGTACACCCCAGCCGCGTCCATTGCTCGTCTTGAACAGCACCAGCGGATGCTTGCGTCCGTGTTGAACCAGGCGATTTGTGCAGCTGGCATCACAACAGCAGCGACTATTGCACTCGAAGATAGCGCTGCCCTGTGGCAGGCGCAAGCGTCGCTTGGTACGCTCGTAGGCATACAGCTCGCCGGCGAGACGGGCGCAGCAGCGGCTCATGGCGCTGCACTCCTCCATGCCTGGCTGCTCCTTGCAGGTGCAGCCCAAAACTGATGCCTCCGGACGCGGTACACCATCGCTCAAAATGTTCTTCTGAATATAAACGAAACTCGCATCGATGGTGTCCAGGTCGACATCGTTCTGGACGCGTATGGGCGGTGACGGTAGCTCCACGGCGTTCATGCGCTTCTCGAACTGAGCCAGCGCCTTCAACTGGTTACGGCGTGCATAATGACAGCGCTGCAGCTGAAGGCGTCGCAGTGCACGTTCCGCAATGCGCTGGGGCTCGCGCTGACTGCGGCTGCCCGCCGCACGATACTGTGCTAACAATATCAGATCCAGATTCAGAGGCAAAGACTCATAATTATCCACATCGTCCTTCATGCTAATACTACTCATGTCCAGTGGAGCCGTTTTGGCCAGTTGTGCCTCCAGTTCCTTGTTGACATGTGCTATGTGAACCGCATAAGAACGCGACTGGCGCTCCACGAACTCTTCCAGCTGCACACAGTCGGCCAAATTAATGAAATCTTCCCAGGTGTTCTTGCTGCTATCGTAGCCTAGCCATTTGACATAGAAAACGGGATCGAAGTGCAGCACCTCAACACGTTCGATGCACTCCACAATATACTCGCCCTTTGGCTTCTTAATGGGCTGCCCGTTGTTATCCTTGCTGCGCTTCAAAGCGGGTGATGATGCCTGAATGGAACTGCGTCGTCGCTTTAGCGTATTTAGGGGGGTGCCAGCAGTTGCAGCTGCAGCTTCACCTTGTTTGCGATGTGCGACAATGGGCGGGGCCGGGGGCGGTGCAGCATCCTGTTCGTCAGAGCCCAAAACGCTGCCATAGCCGCTGCTGTGACTGGGACTCAGCGAGCTTTGGCTGTAACTGCGCCTGGTCCGCGTATATTGAGCAAACAAATGGTTATGGGACACCTCCAGTCGGTTACTCCCGGTGCGTTTTCGCCGGCGATTGACCAGCTGTCGCTGCTTTCGATCGTATGCATTGCGATGCTGCTTGGAGTGCAAAAGTTTTTGGATTTTCGTTTCGCTTAAGCGTTCTGCAAATGACATTTTGTTTTGTTTTGGTTGGGTTTTTTTTGGTTTTTGTTTTTGTAATTAACGCGCGTCGTTGGGCAAACGAAAAACGAAAAAAGAAGAAAAAAATGGACTGAATTAATTAAATTGCTGGATTATCGAAATCAAAGAAATTAAATTTTTTGCAAAGCTCTAAGAAACTAATCTTACGCAAACAAGAGAAACCAATTGTGATACCAACAAGTATATATAGAGAAAACTCCAATATATTCTTTATTCTTACGAATAGCGACAGTTAATGAGAATATCGAAAACTACGAAATGCGACGACACAGTGCGTGTGTTGTATTTGTTTTGTGGGGGACTAATCCAGCAATTTAAGTCATTATTTTAATTGTCTTTCAATCATTTACAGAACGCTCAGAGAACATTGATCCAAAACAATACGAAACTTAAGACTACGCGTTGTGTACAACAGCAATAACAGAAATATAATGATTATATTTTAAAAATTATATGGCGAATAAAGCAAACAAACAAAACTTAGAATATATAAATGAAATTCTTTCGTGACAAGTTCCGAGTTTCACATTCTATAGCCGAACATGTTACATAGAGCTTACAAATTTAACATATGTTATATATTTCAACCGAAAAGTAAATAAATAAATGTGTGTTATTAATAGATTAAATTTGCAAATCATTTAACAGCAGTTATTATATTTATTGTTGTCGGCAAAAACGATTTGTTTAACGTATTGAAAATTGTTTCTTTAACATAAGACAATTACAATTTCAATTCAAATTCTTTGGAAAACAATAAATGCAAAAATGAACTCAAATTTCACGAAAATCACTTTTCTCAATTTTCTTCGCGGAAATGAAAATTGGAACGGGCCTTTGTTGTTGTTGTTGTTGTGCGCGTTGTGCCGTCGTCAGCATTTTGTTAGGTTTGTTAAGTATTTAAATTGTTACAGCAAGGAAAATTGAAGTTTTTTTTATTGATTATAATAATGGAATAATCTTTGCCTAAAGCAACAAGCCTAAGCTTATAAACTACAATCAACATACTGAAATGAGACTTGCTAAGCTTCGCTTCGCCTTTTTAATCGAAAACTGAATCTCATTGCAGTCTTATTACATTAGTTAAAGTGTCACTCACCGAGCTTAATTGTAATGTTTCGTTCCAATTCATTTTTAAAGCGGACAGTCTGCACGCCGGAGATGGCTTTGACAACCGTGGATTTGCCGTGCGCTACATGGCCGATTGTGCCAATGTTGATGGTAGCTTGGCGCGAGATCACCTCAGGCGACAGGGGCGTCAAATTGCTGATTTCCTGTCATATAAATATACAAATAATAAATATTAAAGCCAAGTTATCAACTATTTTGCGGCTTAACACACTTTTGAACTTTCGTTAAAACACGCCCAAAAACCCCCTTATACCAACACAAGTGTACACACAACATGCACACACACCCACACACAGAAACATACATTCGCATTTATGTAGCATGAGTGTGCGTACAAAAAGCCGTACATTTTGAGGTTAGAATCAACTGTGTATTGCATCAGATATTGTAGCAACAGTTGAGCCGCATTTATCAATTGCATTTCATTTCGCTAACATTTCCAAACATATTGAAAACATATGCCAAATAGCGCGTATAGCGGGAAAGCCCGACAATGCTGGCCAAACATAGCAGCTAACGCCACGTGCTGCATTCTTTTGAGGTCGCTTCGCACGGCCAACGACGAGTAACAAACAGCGATTTTTGTAATTACGTTGTTTTCCCTGGCAAAGTATGTTAAATGCATTTGAATTATTCTTAAAAACAATGAATTCACATTTTCATATAGAAATGGCCGCTTTGTGACAACGCTCCCCGTTGTTTTAGGTGATGCAGCGTCTAAACAGACGGCGAAGACGCGTAAATTGCCATCATAGTTTCGGAGGAGGCATTTTCGGCGCATATTCTTGCACACTCACCAAATTGCTAAGGTCCTGCTTTTGCAAATTTGTGTTCACATTGACTTGAGCTTCAGCCGTGGCCATGTTTTTAATATTTTTAAAAACGCTTTTTATATAAAATTAAAAAATGAATTGGCCAGCTCGTTTACACCTCGACATTAAATATTGTCCGCGCGTGTTGTAAAGGACCGAAAATGCCTTGTAATCTATTGAGTGTTGTTAATCGCCAGAAGCTAACAAAATTCTTCTGGTACCGGAACCAGTTCCAATTGCTAATTCTAGTAAATATTTTATTCGCTTTAGTCGTTTTGGATGACATTTAAATCATAGCTTTAACTGAAATTAATCCAACGGTTCAAGTAAAGCAATTGCAACAAATTATATCAACAAATGCTTTCATAGTTCGATAATCGTTTGCTTGACAATCAAGATGCAACCCTGATGGACTGCATATTTGCGATTGCAATATTTGGCCACACTCAGAGCAGAATTCGCAAACGCAGTGAACGGCGCGCATAAAGTGTCTATTAATTTGGCTTCTGCTCAACTGTACTAGATAAACTAATTGCCATTTGCAATAACATCATCTAGCTAACCGTTTATCTTAAACGCCGCTCCATTTAAAACAATACCAGCATCATGTCGAGCGTGCCAAAGAGACAGAAGTTGGATGCTGTCGGGGATGGCAATACATCTGCCGGTCCCAACGAGGAAGAGTCCGAGGCGCTGGAACAAATCGATGCCTGTCAAAACGAGATTGACGCGTTAAACGAGAAAGCCAGCGAGGAGATACTGAAAGTCGAGCAGAAATATAACAAACTACGTAAACCGTGCTACGAAAAACGGAGCGAGCTCGTCAAACGGATTCCCAACTTCTGGGTGACTTCTGTGAGTATATACCTATATGTAGAAAACCGGGCATCTTTATCTGTGGGCATGATTTGCATGTTTAGCATGTGTAACTTTTAAATATCTTTGTAAAGACGTTTTTCAAGTGGCGGAAATGCTTGCACAGCATTGTTAAATCAAAAAAACATTAATTGATTTTGTGTCTCTACTACATGTGCATGAAAATTTCTCTATTCGAGGAACTTTTTTCGTTTGTTCTTTTTCATCTTAGTCTTCTATGCATGCCGCCGCCACCGGTCGCACCGCTCTTTTTTGTCTGTGTATGTGTGTGCGCTCGTGTGCGTGTGAGTGCCAATTTATCGATAAATGCTGCAGGCGCAAAGCTTTTACACTCACTATACAATCAAATTAATCGGTCTTTTTTAAATGTATTTTAACACGTTAATTTTGGTGATTTACTAACAGCTTTGATTTAATAATCTATACATGTTTAAGCGTTATACACGATGGATGTATCACTCAGATTGTCTAGTTTTTAGTTTTCACTCCCGGTTGCCTTCGATTATGTGTTAAAGCGCTAATTTGATTTCCATTTTGTAGTTCATCAACCACCCGCAAGTATCTGGCATTCTGGACGAAGAAGAGGAAGAATGTCTGCATGCGCTAAACAAATTGGAGGTTGAGGAATTCGAAGACATAAAATCTGGATACCGTATAAATTTCCACTTCGATGAAAATCCATATTTTGAAAACAAGATTCTCACCAAAGAGTTTCATTTGAATTCAGCGGGTGAGTGCTCTTGAAAATATAACTATTTGTTTCATATCTTAGTTAATATATTAAAATCATTTAGCTGCCTCCGAGAATGGTGATTGGCCCGCGTCTACTAGCACCCCCATTCAATGGAAGGAAGGAAAGAATTTACTTAAACAGTTGCTAACAAAACCTTATGGCAACAAAAAGAAAAGGAATTCCGATTATAAGACATTCTTCGATTGGTTTTCGGACAATGCTGACCCCGTCAACGACGAGATTGCTGAACTGATAAAGGATGATCTTTGGCCAAATCCACTGCAGTATTATCTCGTACCTGATATTGAGGTGGAACCCGAAGAAGAAGATGAAAACGATGACAACGAAGAAGAAACATTTGAGGATGATGATGGAGAAGATGAGGGCGACGAAGACCTCGACGATGAAGGTTAGCTTAACCTGGCATTATGTTCTAAGAGACGTCTATCATGTTTTTTTTTTTTATTGCAGATGACAAGTAAAACCTTCAATCAATATGTGCGCAATTTGAATATTTTAACTGATTTCCCAATGTGCTAACCACTTATAACTATTATTTTCCGTATGGTTATGTCGGGACGGGATTACAAAGACGCTAACATTATTTCAAATGTTGCGTGACAGTTGCAAATACACATTTTTAGGCAGTTACACAGTTATGTTATAAGTAAAATCAATATGTATTTCCGAAAAACCCATCTACAAAACATCAGTTTTTTAATACGAATACGAATAAAGACGTGAATCTAAAAAACGATAGAATTATTGAGAGTGTGCCAACGATATATTTGGCTATCGCAATATCTGATGCAACCCTGGTAAGAGAATTGGCACAGTGGCAGCTCTAGCAAGGCTTAGTCGAATCAACCCTGTACGGCGCAGCTGCGATTTTTAGGTGAAAAATTCTGTGCAAGTAATAATGGCCTCTGTTAACAAATTAGCACTTTTGGTAGGTTTTTAACAATATATATATGAAATATAATTTGTTTTAGATTTGCTAAAGCGACGAAATATGAAATGTATGTGCTTAGTGCTAGCAATGATATCAAAACAAATTATCTAACGCGAATTTGTTGGTTATGTAATTTGCAATTTTAACCAATGAACAGAATTTCATTGAGATTTAAAGAGTTAATGTTTTTAATATTGATATACATACCATTCTTGCAGAGCCGCACCCTCAGCTCCGCTGCTTCGCAGCAGGTGGTCAAGCCACCAATCCAGTTGTTCGGACTGGAGGGCCGTTATGCCACTGCTTTGTATTCGGCTGCCACGAAAATGAACCAGTTGGATAAGGTGGAGAAGGATTTGATCGCTCTGCAGTCTACCATTAAGGGCGATAAGAAACTGCACGAACAGGTGACCAGCCCCATCATCAATAAGAAAGTTATGGCTACTGCACTGCAAGAGGCTTCTACCAAGCTCAGCTTTGCACCAGCCACATCCAATTTGTTGGGTCTTTTGGCTAACAATGGACGCCTGAAGAAGCTGGATACGGTTATCAATGCGTTCAGGACCATAATGGCTGCCCACCGCGGCGAGGTTGTCTGCGAAGTGGTCAGCGCCAAGCCACTGGATGCTGGTCAAAACAAGCAATTGGAGGGCGCCCTCAAGGTAAAAACTTTTAATTGCTCAATGATTGTCAAATTGAACTATTTTTGTGTTTGTTTTTCTGTTTCAGTCCTTCCTGCAGCCCAACCAATCGCTGAAGATAACATCTCGCGTGGATCCCAGCATTATAGGTGGACTAATTGTCTCCATTGGCGACAAGTATGTCGACATGAGCATTGCCACCAAAGTGAAACTCTACACAGATGTCATTCAGACCGCTGCCTAAGTTTAAGGATTTACTGTTGATTTTGCGTGGCGTGTAATAGCGAATAAAACTCTTGGGGATAGCTTCAAACGTTTCCAGCTATTATTAGACATTTCAATTTATTAATTGTTTCAAGTTCAATCAAACTATTAGTAATATGTACAATACAAATGGTTAAGAGCTTGTCACTTTGACGATTCCGGCTTCAAGATACTACTTTAACTTCGATTTTTGCCTTTCAGGAGTAATTGCCTGTCGGGACTGTCGATCTGTTAGCCTCCGCTGGGCATACCCCTGAACGCTGTCACCAACTTCGATGCCACTAATCGTTGAATCCCGGCGTCCCAAATCGGAATACAGGTCAGCTATCTTCTGCTGCAGGCTCATATACCATTCGTCTTGACGGGCAATCAAGTTTTCCAGTTCGTAAATTCGCTGCTTCTGCTGTTCGATTATTGCGCTCAACTTTTGACGCATATGGCTCTCACATTTAGCACTGCATTCAGACAGATCTCTGGACTCTGGCCGACCGGGCAGTTCGTGCGGTGCGAAATTTGTCTTTAAACATTGCTCGCATTTGCATGGACACTTATCGGTGGAATGATTCTGATTTCGACCCAGCAGTAAGACGTCCGTGCAGTTGCGCAAAGTGCCAATGTCCCCACATTCCTTATTTATTTTCTCCAGCTTCTTCAGCTCCTCCTCATTGTGCATGGGTGTGCTCAGCACAGTTATTTGGGTCTCATCGATGTCGGGAAAAATCGCACCGCAATCCTTATAGCATGATTCTCGTACATAGATTTCGTCATCCTCCTCGGCTTGATCTTCTTCTTTTTCAACATTAATGCACTTGCCACAATACGGTGGAAGCGTAGCGCCCGGCAGTAGCAGCACATGAAACGATGGACGATTCGGACAAGGACATGCGGCCAGCGTCTCATGAACCTCCTTCCCGAATTTTTCCTTAATGAGCGCTGCCTGCTTCTGAGTACGTTCCACAAATTGTGGTATGTGCTCAATGCAGACACAGCAGCATTTCAGTATACTTTCTACGGATGTTTCGAAGGCGGCCATGCTCTGCTGCCAGATGCGCGCCTCCTTGATGTTTTTGGGATAATGACATGCGCTATCAATGGCATCCTCAGCGGTTTCCGTGCCGCAGATGACACAGCGACGGCTCATTGGAACGGTTAAATTTTACTAAAAATTCGTCAAATATGTTGAATTATTTTTTTGTGTTTTCAAATTTTATGGTAACTGTGATTTTGTCTATACATTCGTGTCGGGGACACATTCAAACAGTGCGATTTACGCCCTCACTCACTTTGTCTTGTAGCTGCACATTGTTCTTTGAATTTGGAGTGTTGGGTTCGGGCCGGTTCGAATGGGCGGCTTCCTGCTCGGCTTTGTAGACCGCACTCATTCGAGGCGTTGACGAAGTTTGCTTGCCCTGAAGCTCACTTAATTTGGTCTGAATGGACTGATGCAGTTGCCGCTGCTGTGTCAATAGGCGTTCCAGCTCCTGCAAGCCTGTTTCTTGCTCCTTCTGGGTCGCATTCTGTTGGAATACCTGCTGAGCCAGCTTTACTGGAGAACATTGGCTTTCTGCACGCTCAAAACATGGATTTTGGTTGGGCTGAGCTATACCCAAAAGTAACACTTCGGTGGATTTCTGATCCGAAAGTGTATTTGCCCCATTTGGTGTTTCGGCTGGCGCTCGACAAACTGTATATTTGGTCTCATCAATGTCTGGGAAGACAGCTCCCTCTCGCGTGAAGTCCGACTCCAGCACACAAATTTCCGAGCTATGAGATGGTTGTGCTCTAAAATTCTTCTCATTACAGTAAGTGGGCAACATGGAGCCACCCATGATAAGCACACTGACCGGCGGTGTACGTGGCAGGTCCGTCAAGTTTTTCCGGTTCTGTTGAATCTTGTGCGGCGTCAAGTTATGTTTCGGGATTGCTGAGCTTATTAAAGATTTTTGGGCTTTGCAATCATCCCGCGCAGAAGTGTTATCGCTACAAACCCGTAGGCAACATTGACATTCATCTTCCCGTGCTGCTGGCTCTTGGTTAAACTTCTGGGATGGACATTGCATCATCTGATTGCGCACTCTCGAAGTCAGACAGCATTGACAATGTTTGTTTTGCCGCCTTTGCCGCTGTTGTGTTATTATGTGTTGTATATGCTGTTTTTGTTGTTGCAGTGCGTCCAGGTAGCTTCTTATTTTTATTGGACAACTGCTTGAACTGCCCCTTTTCAGTGAGTAATTGCACGCAGATAAACATTTGCATAACCTTTGCCCACTCCTGATTGGGGGAGCCATTCCTTGAGGATGCTGTTGATGCATTGTCCTGGCTCCTATACAACAAGATCCACATTTGCATGAAGGTGAACAGCTGCTCGAGTCGGTTGCAGATTTTCTAAATGAACTTTTGGTCTCCCAAGATTGTTTTTTCCCATTTCTTGAGTCCATTGTTTCACAAGAGGATTCACACAGGCACTGACAGGCCTTTCGAGAAGAATATGTCTCATTCCCGGAAGTTCGTCTGGCATTCCACTGATTGTCTAGCATGCCCTCCTTTCTCGAATTTGTGGCCGCCACGTTAAATACTTTGTTCTGGAGCCCCGGATGGCCGTCGAAGATCGCAGTATCAACATAGTTGCCGCGGTAATTCGTTTGCGGATTGTTCAACAATTGGGCTGCTTCACTTATGCGTAAGCTCCCGTTTTTCGTCTGCATCTGGTTCGTATTCGTTGCGTTTACGCTCTGAATGCAACTATGTGGTTCCTTCTTGATCTGTTCCTTCTTGAAAGTGACGCCTCTCTGCTGCTCTGTCAGAACGTCGACACTGGCTTCCCGCTGTTTCTGACGTTGCCGCACCTGTGATCGATTGATGTGCTTATTACAAATGCAAGCGTGGTGGAGCAATGTCTTGACGGGGACAGAACAAGCGATCATATTTTGCCAATTGACAGCTTCCTCCATATTTTTCGGATGGGTAAACCTAGAGGTTGGCGTTTGCCCACAAACTATACAACGACGTTCCATTACAATGGACAGAAGACAAAATTTGTGAGGTCGCCAAAATGTTTAATTTTGATTTTATACTCGAGGACCACTTGATTAACAAACACAGGTATTCGAATGGGAGAGGCGCATAATAATTAAGGATTTTAGCCTTAACAAAAACAAAGTTTTATATTCAATATACATATTCCTTTAAAATCGATCTATGTACATTATAAATCATGCAATCAAGCTATATAGCTATGTACCTACAGAAAAGAATTCAAACGGAACACATAACCGTAAAAAGAACTGCTTGGCTGTGCTGTGCTCGCGACTTGAAAACTATCGATTGAAAACTATCGATAACAAATTAACAACAAACAAAATGTAGCATCAGCGATAATACTGAAGAACAATAACATTCGTCATCGCGCCGTTCAGTTTTGTAGTGTGTTGAGCGTTCGTGTGTACGGTTTGGTTGCTTAATTTTAAATACTCGCGGCGCATAGGCAACGAACTCACGATCCATCGCGTCGATCCAATTTTAGTTTATTTGCTTTTGATGACTGAGTGATAAAAGAACATAATGAGTTTAGCAGCCGCAGACATGGCTACAAATAACACCAACTGGCAAACAGAGGATCGTGGCGATATGGAAAAATTGTTGGCCATGTTAGTTCTAGGGCTTGGTAGCCTTTTTTCCGGAATGTTGCCTGCCCTAATATCTGCACGTAATCGACTCCGATTTCCACTGATAACCTCGCTGCTGCTGTGCTACGGTGCAGGCATTTTGCTCGCGACAGCCTTAGTGCATATTTTGCCAGAGGTAAACCTGAAGAGCTCGTAGCAAATTGCAATTTGATAACCCTTTAACACCAACAGGTGCGCGAGCAAATGAGCTCAAAGTTTGCAGAAGTTGCCATGTGTGGCGGTTTTTTTATAATTTATTTCATTGACGAGTTCATACACTACTTTTTTGGCGAGGCCATCCAACATACGCATGCGCCCACCCCCGCAGCAGGTAGCTCGAACCCAAACCATGCATATGGAGCAATTGATGAGCGCTCACCTTTGATAGGCTCAGATTCAATGTCGACTTCGACGCACCATCATCACAGCGAAAAGTAAAAAGTGTATATTGTTGTTCAATTGCCTAAACGTATTGATTGCCCATTTGCCTTGCAGTAGTCACGATCAAATTAATCACCATCATAATCAAGCCCCCGTTTCCGGCTGTGACGATGCCAGCGTCGAGGATGCAAATGCACGTATTTGCCATACCAGCCACACGGAACCCTGTGCGCAATCCATGACCGGCACATTGGGGCTCTTTGTGGCGCTCTCTTTACACTCGGCCATTGAGGGTTTGGCTATCGGTGTACAAAACTCGGCCAGCAAGGTTTGCGCGCATGCCTTGACATCATTAAGTTTATGCTACCAGATTATCATATTAAATTAGTTTGCCGCATAGACTAAATATTTATTCAGATAAGAGAATCAGTTGTAAATATTTCCACTTTGTCTGCTCTCTGTTTTCTAGGTGCTCTTTCTGCTCGGCGCTGTTGCGTGTCACAAATTTGTGATGGGCTTCTGTCTGGGTCTTGAATTATGCTCAAATCCACGCGCGAGCTTTCGTTCGCACCTCATTGGCATTTTGGTGTTTGCCCTGGGTGTCGTGTGCGGCATTGGTGTGGGCATGCTTATCGTTGATATTCCCGCCGCCTGGTCCAAAACTACGCTGCCCATAATACAGGCACTGGCCGGCGGTACTCTCTTCTATGTGACTGTCTGTGAAGTGATTCCCCGCGAGAAGGCGCGCTGGCATACTAACTCGACTCGTCGCTGGGCGGGATTTGCGCAATTCGGAACAGTCATTGGTGGCTTTGCGACTATGTGCATCATTAACTTTTATCTCGCTGGTACGTCATGCCTAAGTCAGCTGGAGCTAATCAGTTGTAGCTTTTACGCATTCACTATTTCCATTTCAGATGACTGAGAATCTCCATGGGCGCTGCCCTATTTTTAACATATATCTATAGCACAAATGTTCTAAATGTAATTGTTGTCTTTTTTTTTAATGTATTATTAAGTGTCTTAGACCAGAAATGTTATTGTTTTTACAAAAAAGTGCGATTTTTATAATATAATCTGTTTTAACATTCTTGTAAGTCTGTGATTATTGCTTAGCTGCAAAATAAAGTAAACACCAATACATCAATTTTCTTTATATCTACATTTATATTTTGTTGCTTTCTCCAAAGAATCTATATTGTGTTAAACTTACATTTAGTGGTAATCAAAATAACGTTTTCATGTTTTTTGATTCGTATTACTAAGTTTATATCAATCATAAAACATCTTCATTCTAAGCGATTTAATGTAATTGCATACACATTTACTTTGCTTTTATAATTTTGTTTTAAACCAATTAAAACAACATCTTTGTAACTACATAATTATATATGTAATATTTTCAATACATTTATATATATAAATATATATATATATATGTGTGTGTATATAGACAAATTCTATATATATATATATAAGTATGTGTATAAATATATATGTGTGTACATACTAAAGTTGAATTGTTGGTGGTATAACGCAGCAGAAATAGTAAAACTCCCGCAAATTGCGTATAATTTGATTTCTTGGTCTGATCTAGAATGCGACATACGAAAATCGGGATTGTTTAGCTTTTGTTGCTTTTGTTGTCTATATGCGTCACATATTGTATAATATACTATATTTATTTTTTTTTAATATGTATTTATATAAGTTGCATGAATCCGGTGCAAGCTCCAAACTAAATGTCAAAGAAACAGTTTTTAATTTACAATCGAAACCGAAAATCGATTTGCCATAGCTGTTCATTGATTATACATATACATATAGATATACATATATAGATATATAATCATGCATAAGCTACAATTCCCATGCTGATTTAACATTCAAGTGTCATACTGTAGCACTGGCAATCGAAAACAAACTTAAAACATAAATAAATCTAGTAATTAGAGTTGCTCTTTCGCCTCAGCACTAACCCCATTCTCATCCTCATTGTCATCATCTTCGTCGACCCATTCATTCATGAGACTCTTTAATTTCTCCTGCGTTCCTGTTAGCGCCTGTGGCTTTCCATCAACGTCCACTGCATCGCTGGTGCTTGGTTTCTCCTCGGTTGCGTCGGATGCCGATGTCGTCGTCGTCGGCAAGCCTTCTCCCGTTTCCTCGTTATTATTTGCTGATGTTTCCTCTGCAGCAGCAACAGCTTTGGTCGCGTCCAGTTGCAACGCTTCGGATCCATCTACCTCGGGTAGCTGAGTTGGCGGCACCTCTTTTACATCTTCTGGCTGTTCGCTAGCCACCGTATCGGCATCAGGCGCATCCGCTTCAGCAATTAATTCATCGATCAACACTTTGCGAATATTTTCCGTCTCTAAATTGACATCGTCAATTCCAGTGGCAGGGCCAGCTTCAGCAATGCTTTCTGCCGCGATCTCATTATTGATGTTCTCGACTGTTTCAGCTTCGACTGATGTTGGGGCATCCTCCTTGATGAATTCCTCCTCAGGATCATCTTCTTTTTTAACCTCAACGAATTCATCTTTAATAGACATCTTTTGCAATCCATCCACATCCATTTTTACTGCTGCTGCGTCCGGCTCAGCTTGAATTATTTCGACCGTGTTGGAGGTGGCGACTGCTGCATCTTTAGTAGCGGCTTCTGTTTCGTCACCGTCCTTATGCAAACTCTCTAGCGCCAAGTCAATATCATCTTCCGGCTCAGGTTCATCTGCGGTAGCTTCTGCTGCAGCGTCTGCTGCTGTTTGTTTCTCAGTTACAGGTTCTGACTGTACAATTGCTGCTAGTTCTGTGCTCGCGGGCTTGTCATCCATATCGTCATCATCCTCGTTCTCATCCTCGGTCCAATCACCCGTCAGCTCTTTAAGCTTCTCGCTAATGTCATCGCGACGCTTTTCCGCCTTTGGCTGTAATACAAATTTTTCGTATTATAATTGATATGCATTGTGTGGCGATTGTGTTACTTACTTCTTTGCTGTTCTGCTCTGTTTCCAGGTCGTGCTTTGATATTAAATTCTCAGCCCATTCAAGATTATCAATGGACTCCTTGCTCTCATCAGCCGCTTCGCTCTTTTTGCTGCTGCTCTCTACAGAACCGGTTGCGCCCAGTTCGCTATAAATTTGACTGTCATCGTATTCCTCCTCTTCGGTACCCGCTGAGGATTTGGCATCACCTTCCTGCTTATCATCGACATCGGGCTCACTGAGCACCATGACAACACCGCCGCTGGGTGCGCCGGCTTGTTGCTGATTCAGCTGTGACAATATCTCCTTGCGTTGTTCCTCGGTGAGCTCCACCTCATTGCCATCGGCGCCGACAAATTTGACTTCCTGCTCCTGAGTCTGCGACTGCAGCAGTTGCTCCGAATCCGCATCTGCTTCTGTTTCGGCCTCCTCCTGCTCATCTCGGGACTGTTGCTGTACCATGGCACTGTTCGCCGGCAAGCTGATGTCGGATAAAATGCGTACTTTTTCCTCCTGTATTGGTTCCTCTTCAGCCTCCTCCTCCTCCTCTTCCTGGTCTTCATCGTCCAACTGTTCATCTTCGTCCTGTGAACCAAGATATTCCTCATCGGTTTCATCAATGATGCCATCCTCAAGCGCCTGTGCCTTGTGATAGCTCTTCATATGTCTGTACAGCTGCAGCTCCTGCGCAAACACCTTGTTACAATAAATGCACTGCTGCTTGTTCTCATCGGTGTGCGCCTCGTTAATGTGCTGCTCCAGCTCGCTCTTGGTCAAGTACGTTTGGTTGCACATGGCGCATTCCGCAAAGTTGTAAAGCAGCGATTTGATCTGATGCTCTGTGTACATGTGGAAATGCAGCTCCCGATTGTTGCTGGAACGCCAACCACAATGCTCGCATAGCGCCGGATCAATGGCCTCCTTGTGGGTGTTGATCAAATGGCGACGGAAACCACGATATGATGGAATGCTAATTGGCCGACCATTAACGCCGCAACGCAGACACAGCCAAGGACCTGCGAAACAAGAAACACAATAAAGATAATTAGTGAAAATACGGATTCATATGATCAATATAGTGATAATGCTGTTCGTCTGTTATAAGATAATCCATTTGAGGAATCCAAGATATTCATTCGGTACAATCTAGGTCTTTAACCTGGTTTAACATTAAAACTACAAGAACTTGTAGTTGTTATTTTAGACCAAAAGACGCTCGTTTATCGGAGACTTTCGTATTTATGTATGGAACCCTTTTTTGTATACTGTCTTCCCTTCATCATATTAAGATACCTGATATCTGCTGCGCTTACCTGTGGTGTTCTCAGCGCCGAGGGCAATTAGCGCGTGCATTGTCTTGCTATCGATGCGTCGCTTTTGCGCGGCCGCAGCCGCAGTTGCTGTCGTAGAGGCCGCCGCTGCAGCTGCTGCCTGTGTTGCCTCGGCTGATGGCGACTGAGCTGTAGTCACTTTCTGTGCGGACTTTTGCTGCTGTGTGGTTATCATGGGTTTGTCTGGCTTGAATGAAACATGGAGCTTCTTGTGTGGCGAAGTAGCGCTGGCTGGTGAGCCTGTTGCTGCTGCGGCTGGTGCCGGTGAGGCACGTTTGACGGCGTTTGCAGCTTTATCGACGGGACTGTTGGGCATTATCTTCAGTTTGATATTCTTGTGTCCCTTGACGATGTGTGGATATTGACGCAACACTTCGGCTATAATTTTAGTATGATTCAGCTTCGTGTTGGACGAGTCCTTGACAATAATCGTGGGTGTTTGGCTCGGGGAATCCTGCTTGAGTATGATGGTTGTTGTACCATGTTCCATTTGTGTCTGTGTGCCGGATTGTTGAACCTGTTGCTGGGCTTGCTGTTGCTTCGAGGTCGATGGCTGTGGCGGCATATCATCATCATCATCGTCGCCGGTGTGCACGTCATCGTACAGCATCATGTTGTCATATTCGGGATCGCCATGGTCACCATATTCGGCGGCGATTTGTTTGCGCATGCGCTGCTGTTCTGCAAACTCCTTGACCTCCTCCAAACTTGGCTTCTTTGACGGTGGCGATAACAGGCTGGTCTGTGCCGGTCTCTTGTTATTGTTGTAACCCTTGCGGAGCTGCTCAAATGGCGAGGTGGGCTCCTGTTTGACAAACGACGTCGACGTCGCCGATTCCATATACTGTGCGCGATTGCTTATGCCGCCGGTGCGCAGTATTGTGGGTGTATTCACGGCACGTGGTTGTTGCGCATTCGTACGCACTGTGTTGCTGTTGCCTGGTATGGCACCAATACGATTTTGTGGTGTGGACACACGCTGCTGGGCCGCTATGGCATTGCCACTGGGTACCATAGGGCGACGTCTTATGCCCTTCGGACTGGGTGGCTGTCAAAAGTTTCAAAGAACAGGTTAGTTATGAATTAGATTTCTGGATCAACAACTCTCTCACCCTTTGCTGGCGATTCACATTCTCCATGGTGCGACGATGGGCCTCAAGTAGCTTTAGCAATACGGTCATGTTCATCTCTTTGGCGGTGCGCAACAGTTTGCCATACATTTTAAGCTCAAACTCCAGTGTGCCCGTGTACATAAAATTGACAATGGGCACCACAACATCCGCTTGAAATTCTGCCGGCATTATGAGTGCGTCGTCAATTATTTCGCAAGTCTGCTCCAGTACGTTGAAATAATCGGTGCAGGCGCTTAAGACCAGGCGATGGACTTTCAATTGTGAATTGTCCCGAAACTGTAGCGTTAAATCGCAATAGTCCGTTTTATTGAAGAAATTCTGGAGCTTCTGCAGAAAGAAGACGCCCCAGTTGTCAACTTTCACGGACTTCACTTCACCCATATTGTTAGTTTATCTTTCAAATAAAATGCTGTATTTTTGAAACGCGGCCTCCCCGTCGCGATGTCGTCGTCGTCGTCGTCTTCGGTTGTCGTTGTTTGGCTTTTCTAGCGTGAGGCTGGCGCAACTGTACTCCGTTGGGAGCAGGAAATTTCAATATAGGACACGATTGCAACACAGCGTAGTTAAATGGAATACAAAAAAAAATAAGAAAACCAAATTTAATCAAGTGAATTAACAATATTGTTTTGTTCTTGCACAACTAAAACGCGCTCTACTGGCGTCGATTGATTTTCAACAAACATTAACTGCCCGTAGCGCGGCAATGCAGCTCCGATATGTTTGTGTATGTATGTGTGCGAATGCTAGAGATGGGCGTATGTCAGTTGGGCACGAGACTTAAACTAAAAAAATCGCATTTAACATTTTACATTTTACGACTTCTGTCGAATTATGGAAAATAACAAATTATATACTTTGCATAAGTTCAACTTTAGTCCCTAGAATTTTTGTTGAAAATTCTATATGTATATATGTTTTCGTCTATTTTGCTCACGGATGTCACGCTCTCAACTCTAGTATGTATGCCACATATATGTGCTTGTGATGTGTATGTGAAATGCAATGCACAATGCGCCTTGCTTGCACACATTCAACACAAACTGCTTTAATTACCTATACGATGGCTTTTATTCGCAAAATGCGGTGATATATTTCTATTTAACAAATTGGCGCTAGATTCTGTTGATTTTTCACACACGAAACGTTTATTTGCAGACACAATCGTTATCGCTAGGCTCTACAATATCGTCATTATGCAAATTGTACTTTGGAATGTATGATCAAAATTTGCACAAATATATTACAGTTTTTTCTTCAATTATTTGCGTATTAAACATACATTGATTTTTTATTGCACACTGTTTTTACCGGACAAATTTGTAATTTTCCTCCGTGAAACAGAAAAAGATGGCGTCAGAGTGACCTTATTGAAAATCCGCACTTCTCACCACCGCCACACTACCGATAATTTCCTAAAAATCGATAACAAACTATTGTTTGCCCAAGAATATAAATATTCAATGAGAAGTTGGTGATTACCTTACCATTTTAAGCGTATTAAATTAATTCTGGTAATCTGCCATTGCTCACCCATAATGACGTACATATCGAAAGTAAATTACTCTCTACTTTAAAAAACTATCAAGGCGCGAAAAGGCAGCATGTGCTCTATTAGCGAAATCGATAACAAACGGATGCTATCAAGGTAGCAAAAACAAAATTGTGTGTACAAATATATATAAGTTATTAAATTTAGTTTATTTGAATCTGAGTAAAATGAGTGCGCGACATAGAGGCAAATCCAAGCGTGGGGCGGGTGCAAGCTCCTATCGGAACGTTAAATCAAATCACAACTGCGAACGAAGTTTCGCTCAACAGGCCAACGAACTATCCAATTGTAATGCCACCGATAGCGACAGTTCCGAATCCGATTCGTCAGGTGACAACTTGGAGGGACTTGGTCAGCCGCCAGATTTTGCAGTAGCCATGTGGGACCTAAATCACTGTGATCCGAAAAAGTGTTCCGGCAGGAAGCTGGCACGTCTGGGACTTATTTCTAATTTGCGTTTGGGTCAAAAGTTTCCAGGACTCGTCCTCTCACCGATTGGTCAGTTGTGTGTTAGTCCACAGGATCGGGAAATCGTCAATGGTTCTGGGGTGGCGGTCATAGACTGTTCCTGGGCCAAGCTGGACGAGACACCGTTCAATAGAATGCGCAGTCCCCATCCGCGCCTTCTGCCATTCCTGGTAGCGGCAAATCCGATCAACTATGGAAAACCCTGCAAGTTAAGCTGTGTGGAGGCAATAGCAGCAACTCTCCATATATGTGGCTTTACCGAAGAGGCACGTTGGTTTATGGGCAAATTCTCCTGGGGTCACGCATTTCTGGAGCTAAACGAGAAACTGCTCAATGCGTATGCGGCATGCAAAAGCAGCGATGAGATTCTAAAGGTGCAAAACGAATATCTGGAGGCGGAGCAAAAGGAGCGCGATAAGCCAAGGGATCTGAAGGAGTTCTATCCCACAAGTAGCAGCAGCAGCAGCAGCGGCGAGAGTGCAGATGAAAACGAGCAGAAAAACTAGAATAATTTAGTTTTTACATGAGGCCAAGATGATTTATTTATTAATGCAAATTCCCTATGTTTGACTTTCATTATATATTTTTTGCACAACTGGCTGCAAAGCAACTCTCGAATTAATGTCTAGAAGCAGCAAAAATTTGCAATTCAAATAAGAGCTGCTTGAGTTACATATATGCCGGGTTTTATTGATGCATCTACTGGGCATTACGCACGTATTCCGGGTCAACATTAATAAAGTTCGTCATATTAAAGTACATTGCGCTATTCTTCACCAAAAACTTGAGAAAGTCATGCAGATGGGCCAACAGCGTTTGCATAGCCGGTTGATCAAGCGCCGAATAGCTCAGCATTGAACCAAGTCGCACAAACAGGCGCAACAAATGGAATGAGCCGTACAGCTCGGACAGGGGCGTATCTGGATGCTTTTGCATTATGTCTGCATATTGGGTGCGTTCAAATTTGTACAGTAGCTGCGAGCCAAGCATCACATTGAAGTACTCGATGATGCCGTCGAGCACATCGTTAATGGCCACCTCTTTGCTGGCACTCGTCGACTTCACCGACTTTTTGTGCGCCAAATACTGGTCAGCTATCTGCTGTACTGTCACCTTGGCGGGCAGCTCCAACAGCTTGTGTTCACGCACCACCGCATACCAGTCGTCGGTAAGGTAATGCTTGAGTTCGTCTGGTATTTTGATTTTCACCTCTAGCTTTGCCGTGTACGTCTCCTCGCTCTCCACACATGGCGCATCCGTAGTTGCAGCAGCACTAGCAGCAGTTGCAGCTGTTGTTGACGCTGTCGTTGGCTGTGGCGGTTGTGGCTGCGCTGTTGTTGTGCTTGCATCTTGTCCATTACCGGCGGTTAAGGATGAACGCTGGTCGCTGTTGCTATTTTGTGAGCTCATGCGTTTGGCTTTAGGCGGCGCCGGCGCAGCGACCTCATCTTCGGTGTTGTCCGCCGCCGATGATTCATCTTTTTTGTCTCCGCCTGAGGTACTGGGTGTGCTCGGCCGTACTGCCGATGTGGCAGATTGTGTGGATTTGCGATTACTTCGACTAGTCGTGGTCGTGACTGTGCTGCTGCTTGTGGTGGTGTTGTTGCTGCTATTGATGGCCTCGTTTTTAGCCGTGGGCGGGGCAGCCACTGTGGGTGTGCTCGCAGTGCTGCTGCTGGTGCCCGTTGCCGGCAAGGATGTGTTGCCATCTTTGGAGGGCGTCGACGCACGAGATTCATTGCCAACTTGCTCCATTTTCTTGGCTTTTGCACTGCCTGGCATGTAGGGAGACATACAACAACATTGTGACATTGTGAGCTTACAACAAAAAACAGATTTTAAGTCTAGTACAAACCTTTCTTGTTGTCCTTCTTTGAGCGTTCACCATACACCCGGGCAAGTTCTTTTTGGCGCTTCACGTTATCCTCATTGTATTTTAGCACACGACTTTCTGGTACCCACTCGTCCCAGCTAAGTTTCGAAAAGAATATAGTTTAAATATACAAAAACAATTTCCATATTAGGCACGATTACTTTTTGCTCCAGCCCGCATAGTGTATGTAATATTCAACCGGCGAACTTTCGGGTTTTGTTTTGAGTACTTTGGCTTCGTAGATAAGCGGCCCGTGGAAGCATAGTACACGTTCCCCTACAAGATACATTTATAGATAAAAAACTTAGCTGCGAATGTGAGTTGGAGAGTTACCATCTGCAAATATTGTAGCTGCATCAGATGGAGCCCAGCTATCCATTTTTACGGGTTTAACTTCTCCCATTTTTAGGTTGAAAATATTTGCCAAAGCGTCGCAGCTGATTTGAGCAGGTTGGCAGCCCTGATATATGTACCTACGTATTCCGCCGATTATTCAGGGCTACAAAAGGCAATTCGGCCAATTATCATATGCAATGTAATATGAGGATATTCATTTATTTACAATATTAAAAGAACGCTAACGCCTACATCACATATGTTTCACAATAATTATTTGGTCGCAGATAAAGCCGCTAGTTCTTCCTCTTCCCAAGGCCGTGGACCTCGCTTATTTGACCAATTGTCAATGTCGATGTCTTTAACCTTATCATATTCCGTTTCGAGCGTTACTTCTTGACGTTTCTTCATGCTCACGCCGTATTTCTTCATTTCTTCCGGCGAGACAGGTTGCATTTTGGAGTACTGATATCTGCAAGCAACAAATACGTCAAGTGCATGTAAGTTCCCCATGAGATTACCTTTCTTACCTTAGATTAGAAAACTGTTGGAGTCCAAATGACCCGGCTACCATCATAATTAGAAAGGGTATACCATATTTAAATGACTTTCGTTTGGCGTAATAATTTAGTTTTTCTGTAAGTGACATTTTTGTGTTATTGTTATGAAATGATAACACAAGACCAGACCAGGGCTGGCAATATACTACGGATATGGCAGTGTGCGCGCAGTATTATCGATAAATTATATCGGTTTCAGCGCGATAAGTTTGGCGGTCTTTGAGTCTTAATTTGACTGTCTTAAATTTACATGGAACATAAAAATGGTTTAACAACAGATGTTGCTTGCATTTGTATAAAAATACCGCCCTTGATGCCAATCAAATGAGTCGCGTGCATTGCCAAATTGTTCAGCTAGATGCGAATTATTTCTAATTCGCAATTGTTTTCCGGCTAACAATAAATGTCAGTCTGTTCTCTTTATTTACATACGATTTGGCGTTAAGTTCAAGGTCTGGTACGCTTGTTTCTGCATATATAGCTGTGTAATTTACAAATAATTGACAATGACGTTGTGCTCTAAGAGCGCCAAAAAGTTTCTCACATGCACACCACGACATTTGATATGGAACAAACGGCGGGCGCTGTGTCTGTGGTTCACCTTGGCCGTTATGTAGCGACCAGGCAAGGCAAGTGGCTCGTCGCAAAGATTTCCTTTTAGTACCAAAGCTCAACCAGTTCGGGTTCGAGTTCAACTCAGTTACACAAGGAGCTACAACTTTGGCAATTGAGTCATCAATTGCGCCGGCCCACAGCGGGACGTCGACACGAAGCGCGCCCCGGAGACTGGGTTGGTCCGCTCTCGATTGCCCGCCTGCACCCCCTAACACAGGCTGCACAGAAAACGATCTGAGATTATTTTTCATTTTCTGCTGTACTCTGTGCTGTTGCTACGCTTCGAGTTTTTCCCAGCAACATGTGGCTAGTCTCTATAATTTTTGTTCAATTTTCACCAAATATGGTTGCAATTTTGTTAACAAGATATTGCACTTGTTCGACTCGCAGCCGAAAGACAAACTTGTTCATGTACATATTTTTCTAGAACTTATTGGAATTATGAAAAGCCCGTTGTGCTTCATGTTCATTGCATTGGCCATGATTGGATTTGGCCTTTCATCAGCTCACAAAATACACATATATTTTGTTTTTGCCAAAACATTTTTGAATGAAATGGATTGCGTCATTGCGTGGGTGTTGCACGGATTTAAATATACATTTCCTCTGTGCCCTCATTGCGAAAACAGAGTTTTCTCCAAAACAAAATCCAGACGCAACTAACCCAATAAATATGCAAATTTATACCTAGATTTCGTTTCATTTAAGATATTTGTATGTCTGTAGTGAGAAAATTATATAATAAGCTATGCAAATCTTTGAGATACAACAAATGCAAGGTCAAAAAACGTTTTTAACAAAAGAAAAGTGTCTAGAATTTATAGACAAAGTATTAAGTTTCTTACATTTCTTGTAGCTGTTTCCTGTTGAGGTTTTATATCAATAAACAAAAAGCTCTTAAGTCGAAAATGTAATTATTTTGAAGAAAAGTAACATTATAATGGAATATTGGAGAGTTTTAGAAGTATTTCAAGTTTTGTTTCCCAAATTCTTTTAAGCTACGTCAAGTTTTCGGAAAATCTCGTTCACATAATAAACTAGAGAATTCCATTCCAACCGAGATAATATATAAGTTTATAAAATATCATTTAAAGAAAAAAAGAAAAGTAACATTATAATGGAATATTGGAGAGTTTTAGAAGTATTTCAAGTTTTGTTTCCCAAATTCTTTTAAGCTTCGTCAAGTTTAGAGAAAATCTCGTTCACTTATGTGAACGTAAAGTAAAGAATTCCATTTCAACCGAGATAATATATAAGTATATAAAATATCATTTAAATCATTATCATCATTCTTATCATATTATTATCATTCCCCCTTCAGTTAAAGAGCTGTGCGTGCTAAAGAGTAGAATTTTGTATCTTTAAGTTATTTATCTGCAATTGCATATTTGAGATTTTTCACGTTCTGCGCCAGATGTGACTCATGACAGACATTTCCTAATTATTCCTTGCAATTGTGTTAATTGTATTAACTAAAAATATACTTGAATTTGGTTTCGACTTAAAAAACGTATATATGCTCCCGGTTGGGAAATCTATAAAAAATATGCACAGTCTAGCAAAAAAAAAAACACACAAAATTTATATGTTAGAATGTGATTTTGTTTTTTGGCATATCAATAACTGAAATTTAAAAATAGCTGCCAAAATATGAAAAGAGCAAAACAAGAAACTAAAATCAAATAATATAAAGATACACACACACGCACACACACATAAAATACTGGCACATTAAGCTTTCAAGAAAAAAAAAATACGGGGAAATTTTGAAATTCTTTATTGAAATTCTTTGCGCCTAAAACCAATACAAGCGCAGACGATCTCACACACACACGCACAAGTAACAGGTGAAAGAGGCAAAAGTCGTGGAAAGAGAGCGAAGTCGTTGTTGTTGTCTTTTTGGTTCTTTCTTTTCTTTATTTGTGTGTGAGCGCGCGCGCGCGCGTCTGTGTGTGTGTGCGTGTGCAGAAAATTGAGAGCCATCGTCTGTGGCGGCAAAATGCAGTTTGAAAATACAAATTTGAGCGGGCAGCGTTTTGTGTTGAGCATGCAAAACGCACGCTGCTGAGCGAGCCCCAAAGTATCTGTCAGACACTTGAGTGCTCTCTCACACACACACACAGAGACACGCACACACAGACGCACACAAGCGCAAAGAGCTCGAAATCGAAAAACGGCGGGCATCGAACGTCAGTATATTGAATAAATATTTTCAGTTGAACATCACAATCCGTTCAAGTCGCGGATAACTCCGAATAAAAGTTTTGTAAGTAAAAAAGGAACAAACCAAATAAATCACACAATTCTGCTAAGTTAATTTTATTTGATAAATATTTCGTTAATACTTAAAAAAAATATATAAAAAAAAAAACCAAAAGTGCCAAGAGTTAATTCTTTGAAAAATTTAACAAGGACATTCTCGAAAGTATATTACATAATCCAGCAATCAAATGCAAGTAACAAACAATTCAACTAATCAAAGTGCTGTGCAGTATGCAGATAATAAAAACCGCAAACATTTCAAAAACTATTCAAAATATTTAGAACGGTTCGGTTCGAAAATCCAAATTGAGGTTAAGCTTAACTTTGGCAACAAGCTCGATCTAATGCAAACATTATTATCAATATTAAAGCCAATGTCTTTGAGCATATTCATTGTTTGCAGCCTAACCGCAAGCTGCCTTCTAGAGTTTCAATTAAACGCATTCGCGTGAGATTTGGCATATAGATAAATATATTCAATCGGCTTTTCGTTCTCAACTCGCAGTTCATTCAAAATGCAATATTGTTGGGGCAGGACAGGACACATCCAATGCAAAGCAGCCTAATATCCAGATAATATATCGCTTTCTAACACACAATTATTATTAAGACAAAAAATCAGTTCGAGAATCTAGCAGAAAGTTCGGCAATTCCTAAACATTCAATTTACACGCTATAGAGAATATATTTTTGAATATATTCAAAAGTCTTCGGAATCTTTCGCTGCCATGTAATTCGATACGCAACGACAGTTCCCAGCGTTCAAATCTATCTAAAGGCAAGCGTAGGCGAAATGCTTGAGATATTCGTGAAAAGCTTTTCACACTTTATATTAAGTAATATCCCAGCGGGGCAGCCATTAGGAAATATTCAACAGATGCCAGGCTATATTTAGCATTGACGAGAGCGCGATCCACAAAAGCTCTTAGAAGCTTTCAGTGTTGCCAGGCTTGTTCGAAAATACACAAAAATATACCACAATGTACACACATACATATACACACATATATACGTATATGTGTTTTAAAAATAGCTGATCAAGATTATTGTATGTATAACTAGCACAGTTTTTTTCTTTTCTTTTTGTCATGGATAACTTGGAAAATTTTGTGCTTTAAACAGGTTGAATTTCTAGCTCTTAGAACACAGCCGTTTAGCTGCCAGAGAAGGTGTGTAGAGTATCATATTAAAAAAGATATATATCTTTATATATATATATACATATATAGCTGCATGTATTTTGTGGATATAAGGAAATTTTGCATAACTGTGTTCGAACTGATGTGAACAAGTTTTAGCAGCCAGGCTCAAATAGAATATTTGAAGCGTTTTTAAAGCATATTCGAAATCTATTCAAAAGCTTAGACATAAGCAAAAATTGAAGTTCGTATTCGAAGTATGTTCGAAATCTATTCAAAAGCTTAGACTTTAAGCTTTTGATGTCAGAGACTTTATGTGGTGCTCGTTATTGGAGTTCGTTTTCGAAGCATATTCGAAATCTATTCAAAAGCTCAAAATATTTGTTCTTGCTTCAAATCGCTTTGACTTAAAGCTTTCGATGCCGGAGACCTCTTGCGAAGAAGAAAAATTGGCGTTTTTATATGGTCTTTAGGCCCATTTGAGTATATGTATGTCATTGTCATTCTTCATGTCGTCGTCGTTATAAAATTTCAAGCGATTTTCTGCCGCATAAACAAATATAATTCATTGTGTCACCTCGTTCGATGTACACAACATTTATAAACACTTATCCAAAAAAAGAAGAAGAAGAACCCAAACCTTCTGTTCATCTGTATTGTCCATACATATATTTATATATATACAATTCTGCTTCGATTGCAGTTTTTATTTAGAATTGAGTTTTTGTTGTTGTTTGCACGCCTAAAAGCCTGGAACCTGCCCAGCGAACCCCCTCCCAGCTAACCCCTTCGATCTCTCTCAAAGCAGCTGGAATGTGAGCAAAAGTTAAGCTAAAAATAAACTCAGATGTACGAAATTCCATATTATATATGTTATTATAAGAACCCATAACGCCAGGGGCCACAAGCTTGGGCGCAGCTGACTCAATTTGTTTGGCATTCCGAATTGTGACCAATATTTTTATGTTGACCGGGAATAACTCGCAGGGCCCACTTCAGCAATCCCTTGAATGTGAGTCAGTTGTATTCCCCGCCTTATCAACTTGACACCTATTTGCATTTCCCCCCTTGGGGGAAGAGAACAACAAGAGAATTGAGAGAGACATAGAGAGAGTGAGAGGGAGAGAGAGAGAGAGAGAGAGAGAGACAAGAGCTTACAGAAGAGCGAGCCTTACTCTTAATCCATGTCGCAAGTATTTATACCCTGAACCTATTGAAAATGGGTTAAAAGGGTATATTGTGTTTGTGCATATGAATGTAACAATCAGAAGGAAGCATATCCGGCCCCATAAAGTATATCTGTATATTCTTGATCAGCATCAAGAGCCGAGTTGATCTATGTCCGAGTGTCCGTCCGTCCGTCTGTCGTACTTCTCTCCGTCCGTCTGTCCGACCGTCTGTCTGTCTGTCCAAGAGCTAAGTATATTTTCGGCACTCCGAAGACTTAATACCCTTGCAGACATTCGTCTTTTGCAGATATGTGAGAATAGTGAAGCTAAGAAGAAGAACCTACTTTTCAACCGATCTCTGTATATATAGTGAATCGATGTTCATAAGATATATGTAGGCAGCATAGGGAAACTTATAAATGCCGACTTTAGTCAAATTATCTTGTTAAACAAAAAAGTTTTCCTAAGTTTACTTTTCGACCGATCGTTTCTATGGCAGCTGTATGATAAAGTGGTCCGATTCTGACATATGAACTGTCTGCAGCAGGTTTCAGGTTTCAAGACGATCGCTTTCAAACTGAGAGACTCGTTCCCATAGAAACAGACGGACTGACGGACAGACAGACAGACGGACAGACATATGGACGGACGGACGGATGAGCATGGCTAGATCAACTCCTCTGGTCAATGCTAATCTAGAATATATATACTTTATAGGGTCGTAGATGCCTCTTGCAATGTGTTACACATTTCATGAGAGAACTAAAATACCCTCTGCAAGAGTATAAGAGCTCAATTGAAACTCATAATTTCCCATAATGCTGGGAATATTGAAAGTCGTAGATTAATGTAGAAGTTTTGGGCTATATTTAATCTCTAGCCAAAATTGGCATCTACCAAATATGGTAGGAAAACTTTAATGTTATTTGTGCTTTGGGACTGAGTCACAGAGACAAAATTGATTCATTTATAACCAAACATTATTTCGTGACCAACCATGTTCAGATTTCATGATTTAAAAGAGATAGATCGATATCCTAGATAGATGTCTTTTAAGACTCTGCGAACGATTTGCTCGACATTTCAGACGGATATTGCCAGGTTCTCCAAGTTTTTCTGATCAAAGACTTATGTTTCCGAATGTTTTGGATACATTTGCTTAACAATCGATAATAAGATTCAGAACTATTCTATTCCATTCAATTCTATTCGATTCTCTTCTATTCTATTCTGTTCTCTTATATTCTATTCTCTTCTATTCGATTCTATTCTATTCCATTCTATTCTATTCTCTTCTATTCCATTCAATGCTATTCGATTCGATTCTCTTAAGACTTTAAGTAATTCCATTCAAAGTCTTTTGAGTTGTTGTTGGTTCTATTTCTGGATGAATTCAGTGGAATTATATTGAAAAAGAATGTTTCAGAGCAAATTTCTAACGTGACTTTCGGAATTCGTGAGAAATTCATTAAATGAAGCATTTACTTGGGTCAACTTTACTTGATCAGTTTATAGGCCCATTTGATCAGTCCAGAATTCTTTGAAGCTCCTCTCGCAACTCGCCGGATCTCGACGCTGTCAGCTCATTTATAAAGGAATATCCCATATCTTGACTCGGTTCCAATAACAGATCCATTCTCAAATCCATATCCTATTGTTTCGGCGCACAAGTCTGATTTGAATATTTAGCTGGCATCGTGTTGTTGTTGTTCAGTTTTCTGGTCAATCATCTCACAGTAAATCATTTGATGCACGTTTTTCGACAATTTGTTTGTCCCCAAAACGAGATACAAGCCCAGAATGGGAACTGTTTCGGATGAGCTATACGAAGCATGGCCCGCACTTAGTTATGCAGCGCACAATCGTCTTTGGCGAAACTGGAAGCATTTTTAATTGGAGAGCTAACCAAAAATTGTGTCAAACTCCGTTGGAAGATTTCGAATACAATCAAAATGTTAACTTTCTTTCGCTAGATAAAACGCAATGAAAACTTATGTTGCGCGGATTATCGCATAAATTTTTGATTACTTTATTGATATGAATTGCACTTGTTTTCATTTTCATTTCAATTTCCATTTCCATTTGGATTTTCCATTTCAGTGTCTTTCGAGTTTGTAGCAGTAAAACACAAAGCCAGCCACCATGGATGCCATCAAGAAGAAGATGCAAGCGATGAAAGTCGACAAGGATGGAGCATTGGAACGTGCTCTCGTCTGCGAGCAGGAGGCACGCGATGCCAACACCCGCGCCGAGAAGGTGAGCACCCAACCATGCAACATGTGGCACAACGCCAAAGCAAAAAACAACAAGAAAGAAGTGCTAACTTTGGCACACCGAAGATTAAATACCCTTGCAGACGCAACCTCTTCATAATAGTCCCATAATCCTTGGCTCGTATCTAAGCAGCACAGCGAAAATAGTTAATGCCAAGTATGGCTAAGACATCTTGATAAACATAAAGTTGATCGATCGGTCCTATGGCAGCAGAATGTAGGGAGCATAGTGAGACCTACAAAAAGTTTGGTCAAGATATACCGATTGTTCCTATGGCAGTTATATGATATGGTGATCCGATCTTGTTAGGATTTTGCATATAAAGGAGGAGCAAAGTAAAACTTACAAATGCTGAGTTTGGTCAAGATATCTTGATAAACAAAAAAGTCTTTCATATAAGAACCTACTTTTCGACCGATCGTTCCAATGGCAGCTTTATGATATAGTTGTCCGATCCAGCTGGTTCCGATATATATACTGCATGACACAGAAACAGGGACTTTTGCTAAGCTTTATGAGGATAGTTCAGGACTAGTTCGCATAGAAACAGACGGACGGCCAGACGGACACACGGACATGGCTATATCGCCTCGGCTGTTTGATGCTGATCAGGAATATATATGCTTTATGGGGTAGGAGATGTCTCCCTCTATGCGTTACATATACCCTCTGCAAGGGTATAAACATAGCTATTTGTTGGCACAACAAAACCGAAAACAATAAAAAGAATATAATAATAATTATTAACGACTGTTAAATTGTTAACACATGCATTTTGATAGCCGTGCATTAACCAGCGCGAATATTCGAATAATAATCATGCCCGATTTCTGATTTCTGATTTGTTATTGTTTTTTTACTACGGTTGTAGGCCGAGGAGGAGGCTCGCCAGCTGCAAAAGAAGATCCAGACCGTTGAAAACGAGTTGGATCAGACCCAGGAAGCGCTCACCCTTGTCACTGGCAAGCTGGAGGAGAAGAACAAGGCCCTGCAGAATGTGAGTACAAATTATTTCAACTCCTTTCGAAATACACAAATTCGATTAGCGTTAAGTTAGGATCCAGGAAGAGACAGCAAGAAGTTAGCCAACTTTTGTGTAACTCCATTAAACAACTTAAGAGCGATATCATGAGAGATACTATCTTATTCCCAGAGCTAACTTTGAATTGGCCTCATAGGAGATATATATATATACTATCTAATTCCTAGAGCTAGTTTTGAACTTTCCTTATAACAGTTATATATCATATTCCATGTAAGAACTTAACTTTGAAGCACACGGAAAATGTTTATAGAACTAAGTCTGGAAACGAATTTTTCTGAATTTTTCATTGTTTATTCATAATTAAATTAAAATTCTTGAGCAACAAAATCTTTGCATTTCAAAATATCTAATAATATGCTAACTAGGTCAAAAGCTGCCTTTAGAATAGTTTTTAAGAATTCCCAAGCATTAAAGTATTACTAAGTATATATTCTTAAGAGGCATTGTTTCATGCCAAACCATTAGGCATTAGTCATTAGTCATTAGTCATTGGCTATGATATAGGAATCCAGACAGAAAGCAAGAAATACACTTGAAATCAATGCTAGAATAAGATTTATATTTATATATATAACATATATAAACGATCTGGTGACAGCGAATCGGAGCCGGGTCAGGAAATTTGTGGCATCTGGTAATTTCACGGGTATTTTACGAGCTGTTGTTTATTTGTTGGCACGTCAAATGTTTGGGGCAATGCGTTTTGGATGTTTGTGCTTTTAAATGCCATAAAAAACTTCATAGATTTCAAATAAAAATGAAAATTCAAACAAGAATACAAAAAAATAAAACGCCACGCACACGAATTATTTTGCTGTTGGCAACGCCTTTGCTGCGCGCTATTTTTAAATTCGTGTATGCAGCGCTTGAAAATAGCTTTGGACTGGTGCGAAAGAGACGCACAGAGAGTGCTGCATGTGCGCGCGCGCGCGCATGTGTGTGTGTGAGCGCGCGCATGTTTGTGTGTGGTGAGATCAAATAACGCAAAAGCAAAGCCAACTGCGATGTTTTTTTTTGTTTCTATTTCTCTTTCGTTGTTTTTGTTCGCTTTACTTTGGCTTTGCCAAAAATTTGCTGGCAAAAATTGTTGTTTTCTTTGTGTACAATGAAAATTGAAATAGACGCACAGTATTTAGCACATTTTTCTTCGCTTGTTCGGTGGCCGTACGCTGTCTAGTTGCGTTTCCAAATGAAAAATACGAATTTTCATTTCATTTGATTTGGCTTTTGATTGGTATGTTCTTTCGTGCGAGATCCGAAAGTATTTCAAGGACATTTCATTTGTTTCAGTTTGCCAATTGGCAGCGTTTCAAAAAGAAAAGTATGTCTAGTGTCCACAGGTAACCAGCATATTAACTGTATAAGTAAATAAAGGCTTATCAGACAACATAAATTCATAAGATTTGACAAATTATTTTCAGTCGCCGCGTAGACATATTTTTATCAATAAACATTTGCCGTTAGCCCTACCCAGCCCCTATCTCGAAAAAAATAAATAATTATGATGATGAGATACAAACGACTCCGCTGAGTAATATGCGCAAATATGATAAAAGAAGAGAGCACAGCACGGCAATTAAATCAAATAGAAACACAAATGAAATTTACAGGAAAAATGGAAATGACTAAAGAGCGACCACTCTCTCAGCGGATAGAGGCATGATCAAAGAGAGAGAGAGAGAGAGAGAGAGCAGAAGAGAGCTGGCTGGCACTTTAGTATGTGTGGGCGTTGGGGCTGACAGCGGCACATGCTCCTTTCCCCTCCCACAACGAACGCACTGCAACACATATACATGCACACAAATGCCTGTGCATAATGCTGACTCACTCGCACATGTGCCACACGACTGCCGCTGCCACTTGGCAGGGGGCGCTGGCGCTGCCCCAACAACAACAACAACAGCAGAAACAACAACAACACAATTAGATCTGCCATCAGTTAGTCCGTCCGGCGCAAGAGAGCGCACGCCGAGCTGAGCGCATGGCCACAGAAATTATCGCACAACACTTTCAAGTACAACGCCAAAGCAAGCAGCAAGCAACCGCCGGAGGGGCCGAACAACCAGCAATCGAGCCGAGCCGCCGCACGCCGCATAATTCTAATAAATTCAATAAAAATTCAAATTAATTCAATAATACCATCAATTCTAATTCAAAAGAAAAGAAAACACTATTTTTATTTAATTAGCTTTAAATAAAATTTTAGTGATTTTCCATTACATAAATTCAATTGCAACAGCAACAACTACAACAACAACAACAACAACCACAGCAACAACAATTGACGTCTATGCAAAAACGTGTAGCGGAAGTTGGCCAAATACAAAATTTTCCTTTGCTCAATTCAATGCGCGACTGAAATTTGAAAAAAGCCAAAGGAAAAAAAACTGTATTAAATCATCAGTAAAAATAGAAAAAGACTCAAACTAACGGTACTATGAGCACAGCTGTTTGAGCAAAGGCAACAACAAGAGCAAAACAACACGCACCAAATCACAAACAACAACAACAACAACAGCAACAACAATAATAGCCGCAACATATAATTAATATGTACGAAAAAACATTAACAATAGGAACTACAAAAGTTAATAATGCATATGAGTGGCAAAAAGTGAGTTACGGCAAAAATCAAGCATTAACAACGGCTAAGACCAAGCAAAAGCAACAAAAGCCTCTGACCAGCAATAAAAAAACATTAGCAAACAGTGCGAAAAATGCAACAGAAACACAAATAAAACATTCAAAACCGGCAAAAGCAACACCAAAAACAGCAACAACAACAACAAGAACAACAACAACAACAACAACATTAACGTCTTCTTTTAAGCCGGCAACGCAAACGCCGCTAGTCAAAAAATACGTTGGCAGCGCGGCACGTCGTCAAACGCTTGCGCACCAAATAAAGCGCGCACACCGCCACCTATTGACAAGCGGCGGCAACGATAAGCAGCCACTAAAGCAACAGCGTAATAAAAAACAAACATGTACATTAAATCGTATAGTGTAGAATGCAAAGCATAATATTGTTGCTTACGCACAAATATGCTTTGCATTCTATGCAATGAAAGCCAAACAAACGTGCACAAGGCAAATGTATCAGAAATGTGCAATTGCAATTACAATTGCCTTGTGCACTTGTCTGGTCACACTTATACGCTATCGATATTGATACATTGCAAATCAGCTGATTTGCACGATATTTTAATTGAAAATATCGATATCGATAAGTAGTAATATCAACAATTCCATATAAAGCAGGTAGCAGCGCAGCTGCTGCAGGACAGCAGACAAAAACAACAAAACAGCAGCAGCAACAGCAGCGCAATAAACGCATAATAAATGCAAATAAACAGTTACATAGCCACAAAAGTGATAATCAAAAGCATAAGCAAAAAAAGCAACAACAAAGCAAGCGTGGCAACAGCGGCCACAACGCGGCCGACGGTAACAAATCGGAGCTCTCCTCGCGCTGGTGCTCCATCGAGGAGCAGCTAAATGTTCTAGACAATCTCCTCCACTACGATGAACAGGCGGAGCTCTATTTAGCACAACTCTACCAGAACTATCAGCAAGTCCAGCACTCAACTGTTGGGGACAGTGACTCGGAGATTTCGGACAACTGGAGCTGGAGCGACTACGACCTGGACATGTCACAGAACAACAGTGTCGACGACGACGCGCTGTCCAGCACCAGCGGTGCGGGCAGCCACAGCACCAACAATTCCAATACCTCGCCGCTGGTGCCGTCCTCTCTTAAGCGGCGCGGTCATCAGCATCATCCACGTTTTGCAGGCACACGGCGTCCCAATGTGCCCAATGTCCAAGAAATACTAGCGGCGCTCTATCGCGGTGACTCCAAGGGTGTGCTGTCCAATCTGCGCGGCGAGACGCAGCCGCAGCCAGAAGCAGACGTGGAAGCTGGAGACCCGCCCGCCACTGTGGTTAGCCGCAGTACACTCAGCCTGCCGCTAAGTGAATCGGTGACAAACTCTTTGGGCAGCAACAGCCCCACCCCGACCGATGAGAGCAGCATGCTGGACGAGACAACAAAGAGCACAGCAGCCGAACAGGAGCCGCTGCCTGCCACTGTCAAAAAGAAGAAGAAGCGCGACAAAGGCGACAAGGAGAAATCGGAGCGCAAGAAGAAAGCCTCATCGGCATCTGGTGGCAAACGTGAGCGCAGCAAACGCCAAGGCGGCAGCGGCGGCATCATGGACGTCAGCAGCGACAGCATTGCCACAGATCTCAGTGCAGGCGCCATCGATGAAGGCATTGTGCTGAACACCGAGGATGAGGATACACAGGCGCAGGAATGGTCCAAGCTGCGCTGCACCAGCGAGGCGGCCGAGATTGTGGCCGAGCGAGAGGCGCGTCGCAACAAGGGACGCTGCGCCGATTATCCGGGCCTGGCATTCGGTCGCTCCATCTTCAGCTCCGACACAATGATGAAGTTCAACATCATTCGCAATGAGCTGCACAACATCATGAATACGCAGCTGAAGCGGGTAATTAGCGGTGTGGGGGAAGGGTGGTCTAATTCAGATACATACATATACACACATGTATTTTCACTAATCACATTTATATTTCTTTCTCTTCAAGCAGCCTTTGTTGTCGCCCCTCAGAAAGCGTTTTAGCCAGAACAAAAAAGATAATAATACCAAAAGAGCAAAACATAAGTTTGGTTAGGTTCACTGTGAATTTTGTCTACTCAATCTATGAATGTTCCAATTTTGTTCTGTCTTGTGCTCTTTTTCGCACACACACACACACACTCATGTATATATGTATATAAGTTTTGTACTTTTGTATTTGTGTGCATTGCAAAGCGATTACGTCGCCGTCGCCGTCTTCGCTTTGCTTTCTTTGCCGCTCACCGAATTCTGTTTCTGCTTTAACCCTTCGATGGCCCACCAAGTCGTTTGTCATTGCAATTGTTTTCAGCTTGTGTGTGAATCTTGACCCCGTTGTCGCATACAAACGTATGCATATACGTTGGCTTAACCGCTCGACAACTATCGTGAAGGTTTTTCTTTCTACGTGTTCAGCTCACTAACACACACTCGCACGCACATACATGTACATATGTATGCTTTTTCATTGCTCAGCGCAAAAGTATTTCAACTGTTTATTCAGCCAAAACAAAAACATGCATATTTACTTAATTGCAGGCGATTGTTTAATTAGTTACGCAATTGCGCGCTCTTACTTAGTTAGCACATTGTTTGACCGGTTAACGGTAACTCGTGAGCACCTGTTGCTCTCTCAGCGTGGGTGACACTGGCTCTTTCTGCCGCTCTTTGCCTCCCTCTCTCTCTCTTTATCTATGGCGGCGCCCAAAAAGGCAGCAGATAAAAAAACAGACTTAATATTACAACTGCTACAATTATCAGTGTTTATACACACCCCCATACTCACAAACTCACAGAATTGTTTTAGCTGTAGGACTCCATAAAAAGCAACAGTTGGCTTACAGCAGCTGAATACTGAATACTAAAAAAAAGTTTAATACGTTTTCTGCCCAAAAACGTATTTCTTTTAAACTTGGCTCGCCAATTTGACGCGCGCCACTCAATTATTACTTATATTAAATTAAATGTATTCTCGGTGTGCACACACTAGCATAAACACGTACACACACACGTTCTCTACGTGTTCTCACAGCCGCTGCAAAACGCCAATGACCTTCGTGCGACAAGTGTGTACCCCCCACTTTGGTAGTGTGTGCACATTTGTGTGGCACTGACGTTTACTTTTAATTTCTTTTCAATGCCGAACTCTATCCAAAAATGGGCAGGCGTGCTTATTTTAATTGGAATTGACCATTGGCAATCGTCGTTTGTATTATCAACAATTATGTCATTTGCCAAATACAAATTGTCTCCCCACTTGTTGCGCGCGCGCGAATAATCGCAATATCGTTATCGATATCGGGCTTTGTACACTCGCCAACTGTCACTGACTAGGACCACATCCGAACGCAAATAGCAGCAACAACAACAAGAACAACAACCTGCTGCAAGCACACAACACGGCATCGCACCGACGACTGATTAGTCATTTGTGCTGCTCCTGGTTGCGTGTTGATAAGCCTGATAGAGCACCGGCATTATATGCTGTATTATACAATTATCTTGTTTGTTGGCAGGGGTAGGTTGTGTATGGGGAGGGTTTACATAAACGCACACACAATCACACTCACACAGAGAGATATTGATGACAGGTCGCTTACTCATTTCTACTGGCATATGGGCAATTGGTTAGCCGTCTTTGTCGCTCACAATTTTGCATAATATTATTTGCATTGGAGAAATAAGGCAAAAATCTCAAATATTTCTTCACTAATTAATGCAAACAACAACAAACATGTAGACTGAATTTTTAGCGGCTTTAACAGGTTTTCCAGCGGGAAAGCGGCATATACACACTGGCTAGCGCACTCGCACTCACACACACGAACATATGGACAACACGACGACACATAGGCGAGGCACTGCCAGACTGGAAAGTCGCACACACACAGACAGCAGTCGTCTCTCTCGCACAACGTATAAACCACCACCGCCGCTTTGTAGACATGAGCATGCAAAGTGTTTCAGCGGTTCATTTCCAGTTACGTACTCACAAATGCCAGTCGCAGACTCGCGTCGTTTTATCGTCTTCGTTTCTCGTGTGTGTGCGTGTAGTTTTTGTGCAGCTTACTGCTATTAAATCTATTAATATTGAAATAATTTAAACATTAATTTATAATTCAACTATAAATGTGTATCAAGTGCGCCAGAATCTAATCGGCCCTTCACACAAAATCCAAAAAGAAAAAAAAAACGGCGACAAGCAGTAACAACGAAGCAAACCAGTAAAAGAAGAAAAAGCAGTAGAAGAGAAAGAAGAAAAAAACCGGTGGTTAGCGCATACTCTTGTCTGTGTCGTCGCTTCGTTCGGTCGTTCGTTCTACTACGTGCGTGTGTTGGTGTTTCACAGTTTATAAATTAAATATAATTTTTGGTGCTGCCATATAGAAAGAAATTTGTATTTTAATAAATACATAAAAAGCGGGCAATATAAGCCAATATAAGTGTGCTTCAGTGCCAACTGCCAATCGCCAAGAAACCGGCCAAAAAGCGTATCTCGCCTGCCAACGCAAAGTCCAAGTGTAAACACTTACCCAGACACCCACAAGCCCAAGTACAAGCAAAAGCACAAAAATGACGACCAGCATTCCACAAGGTACACTTTTGGATGTACTCAAGAAGAAAATGCGTCAGACCAAAGAAGAAATGGAAAAGTATAAAGATGAATGCGAGGAATTTCACAAGCGCCTACAGCTTGAAGTTGTCCGACGCGAAGAAGTAAGCAACTGGACATTAAATACTAATTTCAATTCAATCAAAATTATGTGTTTGCTGCTACTTTTGGTATATAAATTTTGCCTAAGAATCAAACAACCATGGCTCAAGATTAGTCCAGCGCAAGCATTTCTGAAGCAGTGCCAACGTTTCCAATGCAAATACATGCGCACCTACACAGATACTGTGCGACACACAAATACGAATACAATTTCACTGACAGACTGTCACAGACCTACGCTCACACTCTTTGCGCGCTCTTGCGCTCTCTCCGTTGCTCTCTTTCTACGTCTCTCTCGCCACATTTGTGTTGTTTTGTTCCTCGATGGTTTTCCTGTCTATTGGAATATCTTTTGTTACAAATTTCAATTTGCTTTATATATATACATATATATTTATATGTGTTACTGTTAAGTTTTCGTACATTCTAAAGCCTTGTTATCTGTGTGACCAAATTCATTCACCTTTCAAAATCTTTGCTCGTTGTCTTATCGAAACGGGGCACAAACATGCTTACATACATAGCACTCTACATTAGCATATCTTGTATGCCTCAAAGCACAGAAGACTAAATCTAAAGAGTGATATGTTTTGTCGCTGGGAAAGCACACGAAATAACAAAAAATAAAGAAGCGAAACCGGCTCTTCTATTCAGTTCAAAGCCATAGTGTTTAGCTAGCGGTGTTCTAAATTCGATTAATTATGATTTTAAAGCCATGGCCAGCAATAAATGGCTTCTTTACGTATGCCTCATCATTTTTGGACACAAGCCCCCAATAGAAACGCTTCTATATGCGCTTAATTCGAATCTAATTAGACAATTGCGCGAGCGAACCAAGGGCTCTACATATTTTTGTATGTGTGTATGTACATAGCTAGGTACATATATACATATCTACATATCTGTGTGTTAAATCACAGTTTGCACTGCAATGACAACATTGTTGACGTCATTTTTTACTTTTATTTTCTTTTACCAGGCCCTAAGCCTTTAATTGTATACTGGCTGCAGAGAAACATTTCAATAACAGAAATTTACAATACTTATAAAATGTAACGGCACACCCCAAAAATTTGAAATTCGTTTTCATTATCCACATTCTCATTTCGCAGTTCATTTCTGTCATCTGTGCCCCGTTAGTTGTTAGTTTTTGCGCTCATTTTTCCACGCTTTTGTCAAGTGATTGACGTTTAGTTTAGCCCCTTCTCCTTTCAGCTGCACAAAAGCTAAAACAAAACAAAATGTGCTTTGTTGTTATGTATGTATATATATACTTTTTTTTTTTAGTCAATGCTTTCAATGTCATTTGCGTGGTCCCAGCAGTGTTCATTTGCCCCTTTCCCCCTATACTCTCTTCGCTGCGTCTTTGCTCTTGCTGTTGTTGTCATGCAATGGAACACTGATAATTTCAATGCCTCATTGTGACAAATTGGTTTTGATTTGTTGCCTTTTAGGCACACACTCTCTCGCTCTCTCTCTCTTTCTCTCCTGTTAGAGTATTTCGTAATGAAATGTCAGACAGTGCGAGATTACAACACACACACACACATGTCAGTAGCAGCTATACAGAAAGCTGACTGATATGAAACGTTAGCATATTTTATGCTTGAGAGATCGCTACTTTTACGCTTTACAAGTTGGAAGTTGTCTACTTTGTGTTTTTATGGCTTATTTTTCGGTTCATAATTAAAAATGCATCATATACAACATTTAAACACACCCTACGCACTCGAACGTAGCCGCTCGTCTTTCAATTTTTGTTGTATTATTTTTTTTTTGTTTTTTGTTGCCACGGCAACTTGAGTCAAATGAAAAAATGAAAAAAAAATTCAAGGTGTGTGTGACTAAGCCGTCAACAATTTTTTGGTACAATTTCTCACCCATGCAGCTTTTGCATACTCATGGTTTTTATTATTTGTTGTTTTGTTTCTTTCATTGTGCATTTTGCCGGCAATTTTATTTTTTATATATTTTGCCTTAACCCCTCCCCAAAACTTGTTCTGTTTAGCTTTGCAATTTATGTTAGCGTAGCGCAAAAAAAAAAAATAAATGTTTAATCTTCAATACGTTTTGTTAATGAGTTCAAAGCAAAGACGAAAAATTTGCCTAGCTCCATCTCTGTCCCACACATTTATCGTACAGCGACTCCCGCTATTTTTAAACGAAACGAAACTCAAGCTGAGTATTTTATTTAGGTTTTTTTTGGCATTTTTTTTTTGCTGTTGCTTCATCAACGGTTTTGTTGTGTGACTTTCGTATGTGTTTTGGAAAGCTGCGCTGCTCCCCCTATACGAAATGCTTTTTATCGTTAAACTTACGCTACATACGTGTGTGTGTGTGAGTGTGTGCGCTTTGTATGCTGCCTGCCTATCGACTGTTTGGACGATGACGTAAGCCAAAGCGGCGGCGCGGTTGGTTTTGGTTCCAATTCATAATCAGACGATACTTTTACGAAGCGCGTTCTAAGAGTCACTCATACATACGTACATATTCATATTCATATATATATGTATGTGTTTGTTGCAATGCAATGCAAAATTGGCAATATAGCCATCTCGCGCCGCGTACACCTGGACTGGACTGCCTTGTCCAATTATGGCCGCTTTTGGTCAAAGCCGTTTTTAGCCATTTTTAGCCATTTTTGGGCGTGTGCTGTGTGCTGCACAAACATTTAATTCATTTACGCTTTTCAGCATTTGTCATTCTTTCTCTGTCGCTCTCATACTCTGTAAAAGGCAATCGCATCTCGCATGCGACGGCGTCAATGTCAAATATTTTCCGTTCTTTAATGGGCATACGCTTTATGCTTCGTATTCTGTTTTTGGAAAATACTGTTGCTGGGAAAAACTGGCTGTACAAATTGTTTTCATTTTTGGCAAGGTTGTTTTCAATCGCGCTGACGTCATGCGTGCGCCTCGATTAGCAGTTGCCTATTTTTCGGGGTTGCCTACATGACAACAAGTGTAATCGATGTTCGTCGTGGTGGCATCCCTTCCCCCCTCCCTAAATTGGCCACAATTTTACTGTTGAATAACTGTTATCGATAGCACACGTAAAGAAATAGATTTGGGGCGTTAACTGGCTAAAACGCTTGCTCTGATGAAAGGTGCGACAAAGAGGTGGAAGGAAAACAGAAGAAAACTCTCATTTCAGATGGAACACAAGCTGCGGTCGAAAACAATTAAAATTCCATATACATATGAGATAGTTTATTTCATGAGAGAGCGCAAATAGCAGAAACAAACATTTTTATACCAAAAGTAGCCAACATATGCAAATAAATTTCAGTGTATTTCTTGCTTTAGTTCCAAAGTTCTTAAGTTAGTATTAAGTATTTAAGTATTTATTTAGTTTTTAAGTACGTTTGCACGTTTGCTATATTGTCTTGTTCGTTCTTGTCGAACATCGAATATTTGTTTTATAGGCCGAATCTGAGGTCCTTGCATTGAACCGTCGCATTCAATTGCTCGAAGAAGACTTGGAACGCTCTGAGGAGCGTCTGGGTTCCGCCACAGCCAAGCTGTCGGAAGCCTCTCAGGCCGCCGATGAGAGCGAACGGTTAGTACAAATTTCTATTTATTATCTTTTTAAACCTTTAAACTGTCAAATTGTATACATAATAATTTAATTAATTAATTAGTCTACAGCATATTTAAGCAAACTTAAGTATCAAGTTCAAGTTCTGCCTACGGTATATGTATATCTAAAATGCCTTTTATAATTGCTTTTGAAATTTAGGATACGAAAAGCGCTTGAGAATCGTACAAATATGGAAGACGACAAAGTAGCTCTATTGGAGAACCAATTAGCGCAAGCAAAATTAATTGCAGAAGAAGCTGATAAGAAATATGAAGAGGTATAATTATATCTATTGCTTTAAACTCGAGAACTCTCGACGTTAGGGTATTAGGGTTAATAGGGTTATCCGCTCGTCGTTTTCTTTTCTTCTCATTTCTTTGCATTCGTTCTATTTGAGGTTAGGTGCGTCGAAATTACCGTTACTAATTAGGTTGTGGGTTAAATACTGCGCTCTCTTACAAACTCCAAACATATATAATATTCGTAGGGTATGTTTAAGATCTCTTAACGATTCTTGTGAACAGCTTTTAGCTTTTAAGCTCAACGTCGACCGCAGCCAACGACAACAACAGCAGCAACAAAAGTGGATTTATGGAATATACTGTATATAAAAATTGTAAACTTAGTTAATATTTACGTATACACATGATGTTATTTGAATATTATGGCATGTGTCTAGCTTATAATAGTAGTGTCTTAGTAACTCGCTGTTTAAATACCTATGTCTTGTATGTGAAAAAAGCTAAAACATTGCCTTGTGCTTTATATCTGTGTAGAGAAAACAGATTTACACTTTCCTCAAAACAGCTGGAGCCATGTTTTGGTAAAGGCCTCCAAATACTTGTAAACTATGCATTCGAGAGAAATAGACAATTATTTTTCCAACTACATGATAGTTTTGAAACTCTACACCATATTTTTGAAACATTTCATGAAAAAAGTCTTCGCATAATACCGTAAATATACCAAAAATCTCCATTTATACCAAATCTCTACACATTACATAATCTTATAACTCTACAAAATAGTTAAATGTCGAGCAATTTCAAGCTAAAAGAAACTCTACACTGTTTTATATATTCAAAAAAGCAATCAAAGCATTGTTTCAGCTATTCGTACCTTTGTACTATTTGTATTTATTTCTATTGTTAACTGAACTGTTAAACTCAACAAGCAACAACCAATTCTTGTCTCTTTTGCAAAATTCTCTAAATCTTGATCTGTACTATGGAACACCACTAAACAAAAACCAAAACCAAAAAAAAAAATCGTATCAAAACTTTATCTATCAACATAATTCCTGTTCGAAACTGTGTCTACCTCTGTCTACTACTGCGCATCCTTGTGTTTGTCATAATCTACAACAACAACAACAACTCAACTCGACACTTTCTACACGGATGTGGATGGGATGACGTCGAACGATTCACCTGATTTGGGGCTGTACCAAAATAATTGAAATGACAAATCATCGATATAACAACTTGGTCACTGTCTTCTATGGGCTTGGTCGTAACGTGATCATCCTCAAATATATCAAACAAATATATATATATATACATATGTATGTATGTGTATATATAGTGCTCGCAAGATTCTTGAGAATCGCGCCCTTGCCGATGAAGAACGCATGGACGCCCTTGAGAATCAGCTGAAGGAAGCGCGTTTCCTTGCTGAGGAGGCTGACAAGAAATACGATGAGGTGCAGCTAAATACCAATTTTATAAACTTAAGCAACAATAACAACAACAGTAACAGTAACAGTAACAGTAACAGCAAACCATGTCACCCGAACACAACAATAACAACCAACAACAACAATAACAATGCAACTAGTTCTGCTGCTGCTGTTGGTGAAGCTTCAACATTGTCCTCCACAACAACACCATCAACACACAGCGAACACAACAACAATAATGCCCACAAACCTAATGATACTTGATCCGTCTCTGATTTCTATGCCAAAAGCAAGTTGTATTCAACTTTGGTCTTAATTGAGCCTAGAATAGAATTTGGCACAGGAATCGGCGGCTGAAAACTCAGGTGCTGATATTTTCAAAAACTTGTGCTTAAATCAGTGACAATGATGATGTTAATGATGATGATGATGATGATGATGTAATGATGATGTTGATGATGATGATTAAATGATGTTGATAAAAGTGCAGCTATAGCTATAGAAATGCTGGCATGCCGCTGCCTTTGCCGCCCGTTAAACGATATACTTATCTATATATACAAATGCTATATACATATTAAATATAAAAAAGAAGAAGAAGTTAATTAACTGTATTAGTCGATCCATTGTATTTATGTGTATATATATATATGTATGCTGAATATGAAAGCTTTTGGAATGAAATGTCTGAACAAAGTCTAGAGCAACATATGTGCGTGTCTTTTGTATAAAACAAAAACAATAATAAATATAGAGCAATATGTAAAGTAAATGTTAAGCGATCCAATACAAATTGTTAATGTACTCAAAATGTGTTCGCAAGCAATGAAATAACGATTGATATAAATATGTATGTAAACATATCCCAATTGGTTAAACAGATTGCAAATCATTTTAAATTGGCCCGTTAAATAACATAAATTCTATATATATATATATATTTTCTACTGTTTATTTGATATGTCCAAATTTGGTTGGGTTTATATTTGAATTTTGATGTAAAAATTATAAACGGGAATTGTGTAAAGCGTGTAAAGCAGATTCTAAAACAAGTCCACAAATATTGCATACAAAGCAAATATGTAACACATATAACATTTAATTGAATTATAACCTTTTTTGCAATAAAGTTAACAATGAAAACTATTTATAAACATTCAATTCTGATACATTGGAGTTGTGCAGTATTGCGTTTTCCACTCGAAGCTGTTGTACATTATAAGAAGAGGCATGAATTTAGGTCTCAACAGAACATATTTATAGGTTGCTCATGAAGAAATGCAACGAAATGACATGAACTTGACAATACAATAATCATGTAAAGGTAGTCTAGGATTCCCTAAGCTACTTTTTAAAGAGGAAGTTCGTAAGATGCAAAAGTTAACAGAAAAGTCTAGAGAAATCAGGGAATTGATCTTAACGAATATTGTAAAGGTTGTTTATGTATTCAAAAAGGAATAAACTAAAATGGCTTTGGTAATACAAATCCAAGAAAGAAAAAACTATTGATTTATAGCGCTGGCTTAGCTAAACTTTTTATATAAGCTTTTGGCTACACGATTTGCCTTGTACCTCAATTTATTGTGTTAGCACTTTTTTTTTTGCCCCAACTTGGTGCCTACGTGTTCCGTACGTCAATCATATCGGCTAAATAAAGGCTATTGATAAACTGCGAGAAACGATAAGCAACCGCCTCGCCTGCCTATCTATCTATATATGGCAAACATATACATTTTGTTTCGCAGAAGCTTGAACGGAAAGCAAAGCAGAACAAGAAATACAAATTGCGAGTTGACTGATAAGCGCGCTGGTGATTCCCTCTTCGAGAGCGAAATGCGAAATGGGAACTTGGAATGGGAAAGGAGCGTGTTGCATGGGCCGTTAATTTTTATATTTAGCGCGCTCGCCGCAATAGTTGGCCATCATGACATAAGCAGCTGGGCAACAGAAAAAAAAGTGTTGCAAAACTCCTCGATGATGTTGATGATGAATCAAATAATTGTTTGACCCAGCCAAACGACACTCACGTATGCACACATTCGTGTAAATATGTAAGGCCTCGGCTTGGCTCTGACTCATACGACTCATTGCTCAACTGTTCAGGTTATGCGTACGACTCTCTTTAAGGAGGTTGCTTCCAGGTTTTTCGATGCGTGTTGCAGGCCTTTTGGCCTGAAACCTGAACCTGTGCTGAATGTTATTTATGAAACCTTCGCAATGCGTTCGTTCGCTTTAAATAATTGTATTCGGCGGCGTTTCAACGCTTTTGCATATGTCTCGAACAGGAAATTCTGTTTTGGTTAGCGTGTAATTAAAATCTATAGAAGCCAGCGCTTCTCGCATATCAAAATACACTGAGTCGCCAGCTGGGGCGCCAGCTACCAATTTGGCAAGGCTAATTTCCTCAAGCCGTTCTCGATTTTGGAAAAATTCATTTAACTTCTTATCCACACATGTTGTTGGGGAAAAGCGAACTTTAAAAGTTGTAATCGCCCTTGTGAGTCATATTGTTGCTTAGCCAATATTACTAGAACATCTTTTGATTCCATTTCGTAACAGTCACGATTTCCTGAGAGAACTGTTTGCGCAAAGTTCACAGCGAAGCCAAAGCCATTTCCATAAACAAACGAATCTAATTTCCGTTTTCAAAGATAGTTAGTATAAACAGCAAAAGTAATTACTAATTAGTTATATAAATTCTTCCGCTCTATAATGTACAACTGCAGCAAAGAGAAAACACAATTCCATCAGAATGTTTTTTGGCCAATAAATAACTAGTCTTAATGCAAATTGAGTACATTACCAAGTTAAGGATAGCTTAAAATGCCTAAGACACAACGATAAGAAGCACAAGTTATCAGACACCAAAATAAACAACAAAATACTCACAAAATACACGCAATACACGAAAATAACAAATAATTTCACAATTATTCGATTGTTTTACTAATAAAAAAAAGAAAAAAACCCTTTCATACTGAAAACATAACCTGTATATTTCATCAAGCCAATTGTTAATACTAAATTCGTTTAAGATAAATTGACATCAAATTTTAACGCATTTTCTATGTTCTTTGTGTATATTCAAAAAACGACGACGATTGTAAAATTATGTATAAAAATCGACAAATGAATATATAAATATATAAATGAAAGGTTGCCCGTAAATTGGCCATGGTTGAAGCTGATTTGGAGCGTGCCGAAGAACGTGCCGAACAGGGTGAAAAGTACGTTAAAAATTATTTTCAAATTTCAGTTAAATGTTGCGCCAAAAGCTTCCGAATTACTGTGCCTAAAACAAAATCAAACAAACAGTGTGGCCATAGTTATATAAGTTTGTTTTTTGCAGCGCTGTTAACTAACAGGTTAACCCTATGTTAAAAAACCAAACAAAACAAAAAGAAAACCAACGCAACCTAACCTTATTTTTGTTCAAAGTGCATTTTTGCATTGTTCGTTTTCCTTAGCTAGCTAGCTTGGCATATACTTTTTAAATTGGTAAAAAATGTGAATATTTCGTTAAATTAATGAATGTGTGTGTTTAACGCGCATGTTTTCTAGTTTAGTAATAATTAATGCAAAACGTTCATCATATGCACAACATATTCACATTTTCTGCCAAATGCAATTGTAAATATAATCGTTAATTCAACTAATGGCAATACCCTTTCTTACATACGCTCAATGCTCAATGCTAACCCCAAAATGCGATACCTGTTGCCGTGTTTGTTGCTATGTCTGTGTTCTCTAATATCCCGCCTGCCTGTTAATGCCCCGCCCGCCCCGACCGCTGTTAACGCCTGGTCTGGCAACGCCTCGCCTGAAGGTGGCCAGAAAACTAGTGCTCATGGAACAGGACCTGGAGCGTTCCGAGGAAAAGGTTGAGCTTAGCGAAAGGTTTGTCTTGCTTTTTCTGTGTTCAAATACTAACTGCACTCTTGACTCAAATTCAATTTTGAACGCAATCCAAACGCCAGCCAACAATTGTTTATTTATACTTTGCATAGTGTTGAAAAATATCAAAAAAACAAAAATTGCCCGCAGGCAAAGAAAACATAAATAAAAAGTGAAATCGCATCGAGTCCAACAAAATACTTGGCACATGTTGCTATGCAGACCCTCGTCTGTTTGGCCAGTCATGGGCCTCTTCTGTAGCCTCCAGACTCCAAGATTTGAAAGTAAAGTGTCAACTTTTTTTTTGTTGGCGTTGGCGATCAAAATTGCGTACAAAATTTTATTTAATTACCGCATGAAACGCGCTTTTTGTGTTCCCATGAGAAAGAAAAAAGAAGAAAAACGATTAAAATCTATTTGTTTGAAATATCCAACTAATGTTTTTTTTTAAATTTTGTGTTTAGCAAAATTGTGGAGCTTGAGGAGGAGCTGCGCGTTGTCGGCAACAACTTGAAGTCCCTGGAGGTCTCTGAGGAGAAGGTTAGTACGAAATGTTGCGATTCATTGTTAATAGTCCATTCTGCTCTATCACAAATGGATCAACATTTAATCAAACTATTTTACTTCATTAAAATCTATATATTTTATATTATTTACTCTTACATTACAACAATATTATATATGTATACCCCTCATCCCGTTACCAACGACAAATCCCATAAACAACAAAAAAAACAACAATAAATAGGCCAACCAACGTGAGGAAGAGTACAAGAACCAAATCAAGACCCTGAACACTCGTCTAAAGGAGGTAGATACCAACAACAACAAGAACAAATTTTCTCAAGCAATTTGCAAAAGGAGTTTCCCAGAGCTGTGGAAATGCAATCAAAACCAACCAGCGATATTTCTGTTACATTCTGTTTTACATATTGTTGTTGTTTATGTTTTTTTTCTTTATCTTAATTGAGTCAAACATGACAGCTCAAGAGCCTTCAAAAGCCACTGTACAACACTGGTGGCTGCGCGTGCGTGCTGCAAACGTATAAAATGTCTACCGACCGTGCAGCTTGTACATCTTGCCCGCCCTTTAATACATATGTTTATTCTGATATGTTTACTAATTGTTATTTATTTTCTATTTTATTTTCATATTTTGTTAACACGCTCCGCTTAACTGTTGCCGATAAACCAATTATTTTTTGGTTTATATTCTTTTGATATATATATAAATCAAAAATAATTTGTGCACTGGATTTTTTGCTCAACACGCCCCGCTCCCTCTGCCACGCCTCCAATTGTGCATGCATCAACAATTTATGCAATTTATGTTTTGCCTAACCCCCCCAAACACTTATTTCCCACCAATACAACCAACGACCACAAAATAAACATATTAGGCTACACAAAAAGAGGAAACCTTTGAGACGCAAATCAAAGTTTTGGATCATTCCTTGAAAGAGGTATATGCACAATTGTATACTATAAATAAATATACTATCTATCTACAGTATTTGTAAGCGGTTAACGGTTACAATTTGTGGTCTCTGGTGTTGGTAAATGCATTAATTTTAATCGCTTTTTTTTATTATTTTTGCAAAACGAAAAAAAAAGAAAATATTAAATTGCACAAATCGTTATTCTCAATTTGAAATTAATTGTACATAGTCGTCACGACAAATTCGTTATTCGACATTTGATATTTTCTTTTTAACACAAAAAACTAAACTAAAATAGATGACAAAAAAAAAGCGCAATTGCCCAAACGTCTGGGGAAAAATACAACAAATAAATAAACAAGCTGAAATTGAAATGTATATCAATAGCGTGCAACATGGCAGGTATTTATGTTTGGGACGTGTGTGTGTACATTACTTGAAAATTGAAAACAACTTTTTGTGCATCAATTGTGCAAATGAACCAAAACTGACGTTTTACAACACTGCTCCGTTATGGACATCTCCAGCACTCGTACCTGCTGCTGCTTCGTTGTAGCAACTGTACCCAAATTCATTTTCAACTTGAAATTAATTGTGATTGTCGACTTGAAAAATAACGAATTAATTATTGATTATTTGGTAGATATTTTATTGCCAAAGCACAAACACACACACACACACACACTTACACACACACTGCACACAATAATGATGATGATGATGATGATGAAGTTTGTCCCAAGCACTGTTATTGATATACCAAATATTTGTTGTATATTTCTCGACGTCTAGGCACGCGAAAATCAAAAAATTGTTGAACAGGAGCTCATACAGTTCAAATTAAATGTAGAAACTGTAAGTCGCCGCAGCCTAGAGTATTCGTGTTTCTTTCTTTTTAAATTAAAATTCTGCTGATGTTTAAAACATATAAAAAAAACAAGTAAAAAAGTCGAAATAATTTTAACAGCATTTCGAATTGGCGCCCATTTTCAATTTGTTTGACATTTTGTCTTTCATGCAGTGACTGCGTAGCGTCGTACAGAAATAGTTGTAGTTAATATATTATCTACACTCCCGTAATATTATTTAATTTGTCAAATTTAGGTTTTGTCTAAACAAAAACTCCCTCAAAATAAAAAGTGTCAACACGTTTGTAAGCATATTGATTAAGTGATCAAAATTGTGTTAATTTCATTGTTATGCTGCTTTTTTGAATGTTATTATCTATTGTCTATATCATATGTTCATTATATAAAAGATTGAATTTAATCTACATTAACTAATACTCATTTGTCATAGAAATTATATACTTACCGCTGGTTTTGGTAGCAAATGTTGGGAAGCTTCTTTCAAGTATAATAAGCTTTAATTGCAATTCCATTGAAACGCACAGAACGTTGTAAGCATTGCGCTTCACAACACTGGCGTTTCAACAGAACTCGAATGTTAACCAACATGAACAGTGCGTGTGCTTAACAGCTTGTGAAAGCAGCATTGTTCATGTTGGTTACATGTTGTTGCTTCTTGTATCGAATAAGCGTAAACGATTTTCACTAATATAACCTAATTTTACCTTCTATTTACCAAACTCCTAAAGGCTGAGGCACGCGCTGAATTCGCTGAACGTTCCGTTCAGAAATTGCAGAAGGAAGTCGACAGGCTCGAAGGTATGTCTGTTAAAGAATATTTTCTTATTTCCCTAAGACTTTAAACAAAAACATCTTTAGAAAGTTTTAGCAAAAATAGTACAAATTTTTATGAAATTTATATACTTATATTTGTAGCAGTATTTCAATTATTTGCAAATATACAAGTTGTAGTTATAATAGAATACATTTTTGACATTTATCTATTATTTACATATTTATAAGTAGGTGCAAAATTAAGTTCCTTATTCCAAACTGAAGTTCCTTATGTTAGTCCAGATTCTGATTATTGATTATTTTTATTTTAATGCCAATTAATATATATTTTTGTGTTTATTTTTCATATGATTTTGTTCGTTGTTGTTCTTAACCGAAAAACAAAAAACCAAAAAAAAACCAAACAAATTACAACTTATGTGCCGCTTGTACGCTCCCCGCCCGCCCGCCTCACCGCCTGCGAACTGCCAACGCCCCAATGTTAATTGTTTATTTTTTATGCATGCCACGTGTTGCTGTGTTTGTTATTGTTTTAACAAAAACACATAAAACAGACGACTTGTTGAACGAACGAGCCAAGAACAAACTGCTGCAGGAGGAAATGGAAACCACTTTACATGACATACAGAACATGTAAACAAATAATTTGCTTATGTAAATTAACTAAACTGCCTGCTTTGACGTCAATACAGAAAACTGGCGCTTTCCATATTATAATAATAGAGACACCCACACACACACAAACACAAACACACATACATACACACACACATTCTGAGACACACAGGACAACGCCAAGTGTCTTCCATGCAAAGAAAGAGTGAACGCCAATTTTGATAAACTCTAAAGGAAAACGTTAATTATTAAGCGGTAAACTCAAAGAAAAGCAGACAAGAAAGAAAAGAAAAACTATCAACTATCACCACAAAAAAAGACAAAAAACAAACAACTAAAGACAAAAGAAAAATGTTCTCTTGTAGCAAGCGCATTCCAAATTTACACATGTTTGCATATGTGTGTGTGTGAGTATTGCGCATACACACATGCATACTTTTCAAGCAGTGCAAGCCGTTGACTGGGCGCTGTCCGCGTTGCACTGCGAATGGCAAAATGGCGGCACTTTTAACACTCGATGCTTTATACAACACTGTTGCAATATTTTGTTTTAACATTTTCTTACATTCTTTTTTTCTTTCTTTGCTTTATCTGCGCTTTCTTTTTGTTTTGATATTGATTGAAGAATAATTATTATAGATGACAAAAGACACAACTTGCAAATTAGTTTATGTATAATTATTTATACCAATTTGTATGTAAAGTAAAAAATGGAAAGATTTGTATTTTTGTCGCCAGCTTAACTACTGTATTAATTATGCTAATATTTACATTGTTTATACAATTTAAACAAATCGTGTATGCAGAACGTTGTGTAATATTTGCTTATTTATAAGTTGCCACACGCCTATTATTTAGACACAAATTCAAAGCAATTACATAAACAATTTAATAAAACACAAACAAACAAACAAACAACAAAGACGACATGAAAAAAAAAAAATGAACCGCACACAGCGCACATCATTCCAATTTTAAGCATTCACACTTAGACAGTTCTTAACACCCTTCTTCTATATATATGTATTTTTCAAATTAAAAAAGATTTCAACAAAAAGTAAAACTTATTTTCTCTTCGCTGAAAATGTGTTCTTGCCAGAGAGAGCAAGCTGAACGGAAAATACGAACCTAACATTAAATGTCATTATAACGAATGAAATGAAAAACAATTGATTTATTTACGATTTACATAAATTAATTATTTATATTTTTAATATATATATACATTACATACATATACAAATACAATACCATGCTGCTGCAATTGCACAAATAAAGTATTTTTCAACATCAACTTTTTGACACAAAAAATCGTTCTACTAACCCAAGGATCTTGTGTCTGCGCCAATCGTTGTCCTAGTTATTTGTGAACATTGTGTACCCAGAATCGGCTACTTGGAGAGAGTCCAGAGTTAACTAGCCATAACAAGAGCTGCCAATATTTGCACTAATCCAAGTTTTTTACTTCTTAATAACACTGACTAACCAATGAACCGACCACTAAACCAATGCCAACCGAACCAACAGACGAGATGATCAACGAGAAAGAGCATTATGCAATCATTAACGATAGCTTGGACTTTACGTTTGTCGAGCTGATGGGCATGCCGCCCTTCTATAACGATCGCTACCCCAAGCCGCCCACACCCGAGCTAACCGAAGAGGAGATCGCCGCCAAAGAGGCGGCACGGCGGGCAGCGATCGCCGCTGAAGCTGCCAAGCTCGCCGGCGAAGAGGCGGCTCCAGCTGTCGAAGGGGAAGAGGTTCAGGCGATCGAAATCGCCGCAGTCGAAGAAGCTGCTGCTGCCATTGCCGCGGAGCCAGTCAAAGAACCCACGCCACCACCGCCGCCGCCATTCGATTATAATATTGATCTGCCGCCCGAGGGCGCCGAAGTGCCATATGTAAAGAATTTCGAAGCAGGCGATGCGCCGCCGCCAGCGGAGGGTGATGCAGTGGCTCCCGTAGCTGCCGCTGCTGAGGGAGATCCTGCAGCGGCAGCCCCTGCTGAGGCAGGAGCTCCTGCAGAGGTAGCTCCTGCTGAGGCACCAGCTCCTGCTGAGGCAGCTCCTGCTGAGGCAGCTCCTGCTGAGGCAGCTCCTGCTGAGGCAGCTCCTGCAGAGGGAACTCCTGCAGAGGGAGCTCCTGCAGAGGCTGCTCCCGCTGCTGAAGCGCCGCCTGCTTGAAACAAATCGAACATTATTTCAATTGATTAATTCATGCAAATAGATATAGATCAAAAGAGGGATCTCGTTATGGCTAAAACAAATGATGAATTGTGTTTTCCTCGTCAAATTCACTAACATAATCCCGGTTCACGAACAACCCAGCCTCTCGCCCCGCCCCCAGCCTGTCTGTCCCGCCGACTAAATCGTTGCTTGGAAGAGCATTTTATTAATTTTTAGTTTTCTTAGTTTGCGCTTTTGCTTCCTTTTCACACTTTCAATCTCCACGCCTCTTTCTCTCTCTCTCTCTCTCTCTCTCTCTCTCTCTATCTCTCGCACTCGCTCTTTCTCCTGACTGCTTGTAATGCTCTCTCACTGCCACATTACGCATCGCGATCGCATTTGAAACATCTCAGACGACATAATCGTCGAAACAGAACGTTACTGCCTAATCGGCGACAGTCTCGACGAGGCGTTCCTGGACCTGATCAAGGGCCTCGAGCCATTCTGGACGGTGCGCAATCCAAAGCCGCCCACACCCAAGTTGCCGACACCGACGCCCGAGGAATTGGCTGCCATGGAGGAGGCCAGAGCCGCAGCCGAGGCGGCTGCCGCTGCAGCGGCTCTGGCTGGCGAGGAGGGCGCCGAAGGTGCTGTTGTTGCTGCCGTCACGGAGGCTGGAGTGCCAGTGGCTAAGGAACCGACACCACCACCAAAGGAACCGACTCCACCGCCACCACCACCACCGCCATTCGATTACAATATCGATTTGCCACCAGAGGGCGCTGAGGTGCCCTTCGTCAAGAACTATGAGCCACCACCACCCGGCTCTGAGCCAGAGCCAGCACCAGAGGCTGAAGCAGCCGCACCAGCGGCTGAAGGCGCTGCACCGCCGGCTGAGGGAGCTGCGCCTGCGGCTGAAGGTGCAGCACCACCGGCTGAAGGTGCCGCTCCACCGGCCGAAGGTGCAGCCCCACCAGCTGAGGCTGCTGCCCCGCCAGCTGAAGGAGCTGCGCCCGCGGCTGAAGCTGCTGCTCCACCAGCTGAACAAGCAGCAGCACCTGCTGAGGCGGCTGCCCCAGCTGCCGAAGCCGCTGCCCCAGCCGCCGAGGCCGAGGCGCCACCAGCCTAAATCAACGAATATCGATCTTCGATACCGATTCCCGCCCCTCTCCGCGACCTGATCGATATGCTGCTCAAGACACACAACTGCTACAAAATGCTGCCCTGCTTTAATTTTTAATTTGATGCACGTTTTTAGAACAGAAAATACTTTTGTTCACATTTATTAAACATTTTAACCGAAGCAATGCAAAAAAAACGCTTTGTTGTGCTTGTTGCATTTAATTTTGATTTTGAATTTTAACAGCTAGCGGCGCACTGCATTACCGACCAAACACGCTGCCGCTGACAAGCAGTGCAACTGCTGTCATTTTTTATTTTGTTTTTATTTATGAGGTAAATATATTATTTAGTTTTTTTTTTATGTTTTTGTCAAGGTGTCAGCTAAAATGTTATTGTCTATAGGTTTTTATGTGTTTCGTGAGACTATTTTTATATACATATATATTTATTTGTAAACTTTTGTTTAGTTAATTTTAATTGTGTTTTGATTTTTATTAATTTAAATATGTTTTCTTTACTCCCCTGTGTTCGATTTCGATTATGATTTGACAACATTGAACAGACGACCTTGTTTTGGAGAAGGAGCGCTACAAGGATATTGGCGACGATCTCGACACCGCCTTTGTCGAGCTCATCCTCAAGGAATAAGCGCTGCTCCGTTGCCCGCCCCAAAGTGCCGCAGCAGAATCTATCCACCATCCACACGCACATTTATCGCCATGTTTTTCGTATTTCGTATTTCGTAGCATACTCGTAGGCGTATCTTGCTTGCAATTTGATTTTTGTGTGTGCGTAGAGTAGAGTATTGTGTGTAGATTTTGTGTAAAGCCTTCATTAAATTACATGTGACAATCGCATTGTGTATTTGTTTGACTCAACAACTTTATTTATCATTTGTATCCGCAAACTATGCAATAAACTATAAAAAACTATATATAAAATTCTTGCGTATTTCATTATTTAATTGCCGCATTCGTAGACGAGGTCAGCAAAGGTAAGGAGAAGTACAAAACCATTGCCCAGGAACTGGAATACGCCGATCTCAACAGCTATTAGGCTCCACAATGACAACATAAGCGACAAGTTCTGCCTGAGATTTACAAAATGGAGTGCGAAGCCTCTCGATAGCATTCCAAGGAGCTCTAAAACATTTATAATAAAGCAAATTTTTAGCAATAATATATATATACTATATATTTAAAATGGATGTGTGTATAGAAGAAATGCCGATTGATTTTGAGTGAAAAAGCAAATACTGCCTGCTAAAGATGTTTAAGGCAAATCAATAGCACAGATCCTTAATTTCCATTGTTCAAAGTCTCTGAAAACCCACCAGTAAATAACCTAAAAAAATATGAAAGTAGCTTCATGCACCGACAGATTTACACCTTCTTTTTTCAAGCTTCAAACACAGTTTATCAATTATTCATTATTTCATTTTGCTTGACAACTAGATGGAAAACTTATCTCTAATGAATTGACAATTTTCATGGCCTTTGTACGAAAATGCAAAATAAAAAGTAAATTTAAAAAGAAATTAAAATTTATTAAAATGTACACACTTAGCTTTTGTAATTCTGAAACATACAAATTGTTTTAATAATACAATTTCTCAGTTATTAAGCGTTTATATTTTTATGATAAATAAATGAAAAACAAATTCTTTTGCATACAAAATACACAAAGAAATGTTTTACTGGGAGAATTTGTTGTTGTTAAGGAAAAACATCAAGGAGTTGAGTACTAACTTCTATGAACTTGCTTTCAGTGTTGAATAATATCAGTTACCAGTGTTATTTAACGTTTATTGATATCTATAGATACTTAAAGCAGCTCTGATTGGACTCATTTTTAGAAAGTTGTGCCATACTGGAAAAGGTTTTTGCAATTTAAAAAGGCTTTCAACGATTTGTAGATTATTTCCAGAGCTTTTGGCTTAAATCGATTATTGTTTAAAGCAAAAAAGCGCTGCATTAGTAAAATTTCAAATATAACTATTGAAATAAGTCGAATTAAATAGATTGCAAAAAAACATAAGGAGATTTCTTATACCAACAATTTGACCTTGAGCCCAGCCAACAACAACTTCGCTTTGAAAGCGCAAGATCATGCATCTCAAAATAAGTAATAGTTATCTTATGTTGTGTACACGATACGCGAGCCTACATACCAAATTTGGCGTGTCCTGATCTTATAGTTTTAGAGAATTTCTTAAAAACACTTGCCACAAAATCGATATTTATCGATAGCCTGATAAAGTGTTCTGCGTGTTCTTAAAACCTAGCTTCTAAAGTTCCCGTATTCATACAGGCGGACATACTGAATGGCTAGATCGGCGAGGCTAGTCCCGATTAAGAATGTAAATATTTATATCCTGCACCCATTAAAAATGGGTAAAAGGGGTATAAGGGACAGAAGGAAGCAGCTCCGACCCCATAAAGAATATATATTCTTGATCAGCATCAATAGCCGGGTCGATCTAGCAGTTGATCTAAGAACGCACGGATCTCAGAACCTATAAGAGCTAGAGACTTGAAAGACGTAGGCCCTCCTAGTGCCTACACAGATCGAGTTTGTTTCCGATAATCGATAACTTACTCCGCTTCCTAGCAATCGATAAATATCGACAGCCTGTTTTTTGAGTAATTTAGTATAGTATATAAAGTATATATATCTGCATTTGGTGTTGGAAGATGAGGATTCAGGGTATCCCCTAGTCGGGAGCTCCCGACTAGAACCTCTTACTTGTTTATGTATAGAAATGTATGTACATATATATATTTCCTTCTGCTTGTTGTTATTAATTCGAATAACAATGTATGTATTCTTTTTAATCCAATTAAACAAGGCATAGCAATATAATGTCCCTTTGCCATCCTACTGTAGGCTCTGTAGCTCAACAAAGTTTGTTGGGGTTTTGAAGAAAAGCTTTTCGTTTTGGACGCGCAAGTTTTCATATTTCCATTTCAGTTGTAATTTTGTTGTCCACGTCACATTCGAATACGTTGGAAATAGGTTTCCACCGTGTGAAAAAGAATATATATATAAAAAATTTCTCAATATTTATTTACTCAAAATAGATTCTCATCTTGTTAGCCATGTCCGTCTCGGGCGTGTATGTTACCTATTTATAGCCGTACTCTCGGATGGATACAGATACACAAGACCAATAAAATGAAAAGAAAAAAATACATTTTTTCAATTAAGAAAAAAGAAAACGCATAATTTTCACGCCTGTCGCTGTGTGTGAGGCATATGACTAGAATGCATTGAAAGAAAAAGAAAAACGAGAGCATGGACATACGAATAGCTGAGAGCGAGAGAGCGAGAGAGAGAGAGAGAGTCTGTTAAGTGAGATCTTTGAATACACACGGATACACGGATTAGTCTACATGTATTGGGGAAATTTCGTGGGAAATTTCGATTCAGCCCATGAAAAGTTGCGAAAGCGCTTTTTTTTTAATGGGAAATTTTACGAAATGAAAAATTATTCAATACTGCGTTGCTTGTGCTAGTGTGTGTGTGTGTGTGTGTGTGTGTGTGTGTGTGTGTGTGTGTGTGTGTGTGTGTGTGTGTGTGTGTGTGTGTGTGCGTGTTGCGTTATTTCTTGGGGTCGCTTTCTCGGCACCGCGACTTGGTCAGCATCAGTGTTCTCGGGGTTTCGACAGCGTATAGTGTGTTTGAAACGCAAAGGTTAGTTACGGCTGTTGCCAGGATTTTGCATTGGCAATATAATATACAAAAAAGACAAAAATAATACAAAATAAATAATATACAATTTATAATATATTTTAACAAATCTGCGTTATTAAATTTAAAAAGGAAAAATACTTAAAAAAAGATAGTTTTGGTCAACTAAACGAAGTGAAAAGTGCATGCGAAATGCATTTGGCAAATGCATAGTTAATGCATAGTTAATTATGCTTTCAGCATAACGAAAATTTAAATACTTCCATATATTTCTATAGATATACAGATATATATACCCAAGGAAATCAGTTAATAAATGTGCATATGTATTGTGTCTATAAATATAAATAAAAGCGAATATTGCATATAGTTAAAAGAATAAAAAAAAGTGTTACAAGTAATTTATTAAACTAAAGAACAGCCGAAGAAAGGATCATCAGAAAGTATCTATTCGCTAACACATTGAAATGAAAGTTCATTATGCGAAACATAATATGCAAAAATTTATGATATGGACGATGTGAGAAATTCGCTTATAAGGAATTTTGTAACTAAATCTGACAAAAATATCCCCCTATGTGTGTGTGTGTGTATGAGTGAAAATTTGCACACACTCGCAATCGAAAAGCTGTACACACACACACACAAACGAACACAAACACAAATACATATGCACATACGCACAATTTTCCCACACACATGCACACACACACAAGTGAAAAAGCTGCTGTTCAGCAGATTTCTATTATTCTATAAAATTAACTGCAGACAGACACCTGCCTGTCGCACACAGACACAGATACAGATACAAAAACATGTACAGATACAGATACAAATACATGTGCAGATACAGATACATTTGCAGATACAGATACAGATACTGAGAAACAACTTTAAAGATTTTATTTTTAACTCTAGTTGAAACTTAGACGAAAAAGCTTTTCTCGCTTAGCTTTTGTGATCTCATGCACGACGATCGCAACCGAACATTTGCTTGGGCCAATTTATCCTTGAGTTTGTTTTTGGCTATACGTGAGAAATGCTTGAAAATTATTAGAGAGCAAATGTAGAGAAATAGCAGATGTAGAATATAGCTATATATAACGTGTATATATGATTTCTATATACATATATATGTATGCTGTGGGGTATGCCACCCACACAAGATTTGCCATGAACAAAAATAATATATATGCACATTTCCGTTCTTGCCATAGATGAAAAATACCAAAGGCCATTAATATAATCAAATAATATCTATATTAGAGTAGTTGTAGTAATTAAGTCTTGAGACTTGAATAGATTCAATTTGGGTAGTATATTAGGAATATGTTGGATGCATATTTATCCTGATTATCCTATTCTTCCTACTCTTATTATTCTAGCCAATCTCCATCAGGTACTTTTATGCTCAGCCCCATTTCAAATCGAATCAAATTATAAAGTCATTTATCTCTGTGTCTGTATGGGACCCCCAAGCGATACCCCACCAAATATACAAATACAGCATCAATGACTTTGCCCCACTTATAGACGCACACCCTCACACACACTCAAGCACACGCACACACACAGAGATAACCACCTTACGTATAGGCGAACGCCTACACAAATTCTGACCCCAAAAAAGAAATGTGTATAGAATGAACTGAAAATGTTCAAATTGCAATCATCGTGTGTGGATATATATACATATATACATGTATATATGTATATAGGTATATGTATGTGTGTTAATTTGGAAACACACGATGGGATTTCTAGAATTACAGGCCAGGCAAAGATGTCCAAAAAGCGCCAGCAGAATTCTATATGTATGTGGACTGGATAGGTTCATATGCAAAAGCATATCAGGTTTATTTTTAAACTCTTTGAAAATCGGACAACAAATAAATTGAATCAAGTGAGAGAGAGAGAGAGAGAGAGAGAGAGAGTGAGAGAGAGAGAGAGAGAGAGATCGTCCAGCCTAATGGTGGGTGTATTTATAACAACAAAGACAAGAAAATTACGTTAGCTTTTATAAATTTTCGGCAAAGCCAAATTCTGTTTACATTTAGCTTTAAGCTTATACATCGATATACATATATATCTTCGTATATATCCCGAAATACCATATTATATACTCTATAGCCTTAGCCTACGGTAAACACACTTTTTGAAGTGCATTTTTATGAGCTGCGAGGCAACAAATAGAGTTTTTGAGTGAAAAAGTGCAGATGCACTTCGTATAATACGTGTTTATACTGAAGATATTTTGGCTAGAAGAGAAAAAGTTACAATAACGTAAGAAAAGTATACTCATTTTATAAATAATTAGATGTAGCTTTGTTATACGTTCAAGGATTTCATTAATTTTCCTTAAAATCTGTTTGGCAGTGCCTTTTTCCAGTTTTCTTCCCTCCTAAGCGAAAAACAACAAAAACACAAACACCATGGACGCCATCAAGAAGAAGATGCAAGCGATGAAGCTTGAGAAGGATAATGCCATTGATAAGGCAGATACCTGCGAGAATCAAGCCAAGGATGCCAACTCCCGCGCCGACAAACTGAATGAGGAGGTGCGCGATTTGGAGAAGAAATTTGTGCAGGTTGAGGTCGATTTGGTCACCGCCAAGGAGCAGCTGGAGAAGGCCAATACCGAATTGGAAGAGAAGGAGAAACTGTTGACCTCCACGGAATCCGAGGTAGCCACCTTGAACCGCAAGGTCCAACAGATTGAGGAAGATTTGGAGAAATCTGAGGAGCGCTCAACCACCGCACAACAGAAGCTGTTGGAGGCCACACAATCGGCCGATGAGAACAACCGCATGTGCAAAGTATTGGAGAATCGTTCCCAGCAGGATGAGGAGCGTATGGATCAGTTGACCAACCAACTGAAGGAAGCCCGCATGCTCGCTGAGGATGCCGATACCAAGTCCGATGAAGTGTCCCGCAAGCTGGCCTTCGTTGAAGATGAGCTGGAAGTGGCTGAGGATCGTGTCCGCTCCGGTGAATCCAAGATCATGGAGCTGGAGGAAGAACTGAAGGTACCGCATCAAACATGCTAACGAAAAACAAATATATCTATATATACATATGCATGGTCCTTGATAGGTTGTCGGCAACTCGCTGAAATCCCTGGAAGTGTCCGAGGAGAAGGCCAACCAGCGCGTTGAGGAATTCAAGCGCGAGATGAAGACCTTGTCCATTAAGTTGAAGGAAGCCGAACAGCGCGCCGAGCAGGCCGAGAAGCAAGTGAAGCGCCTGCAGAAGGAGGTCGACAGGCTAGAAGGTATGTCCCCCATTATTCATCTTAAAATATTGCCCCAAATACCTTATCGAATCGGTGCGCCAATGAGATGCGCGTGCACCTGACCCAAATGATATGTAAATATCGCATTGAATTTCAGTTCTCAAACTCAATGCAGCTTCAATTAATGCGTATGCAATATACAATATTTATATAGTATATGTATATACAATATTGTACATATGTTGATTGTTGGTTTAATGCAATAATCATGCGATGCTCTCACACACACGGCTTTTATTAATTTGACATATGTTATATAAATATGTATAAATAAACAACAAATGCTTTTTGCAGACCGTCTCTTCCATGAGAAAGAAAAATACAAAGCAATCTGCGACGATTTGGACCAGACATTTGCTGAACTTACTGGATATTAAAAACAAAAACAATAACAAGAACAAGAACAAGAACACGAACACCAAAAACAAAACAAGAATATGCCAAACAGTTCCCATAATAACACACACACACTTACAGACACAGACATACGTATACACGCACACACACACAGATGTGCTCCTTCAGATCCCTAGCAAAATTCATGCACTTTTCCTCCTGTGTAGATTTTCCACATATTTACACTGTAAATAATTTGTTTAGTCTTCCTTAAATGTGATTGCTGCTGCAACACACACACACAACCCAGCCCTCAAGATACACTGTAAAAATAAGTCCAGACCAAAAGAAAAGAAAAAACAGTTCCACTATCAATATAAAAAAAAAATGCCAACTGTAGTTATTTATGCTTTCTCGAAACAAACAGGTGATTTCAATTATGTTTTATATCAAAAAAATAAGAAAAAACATGTTCTGTTGAGTGCGAATTATTCTTTGTTTTATGTGGCATGTTCGATTGTCTTGCCTACCCAGACACAAATAAGCCCAACTTTCGATTCTATCCGCAGTTTCTCTGCTGCACTTTGCATTTATGCTCATTTCTCATTATTTATGTTAGATTGCAGTTCGGGATGGCTTTTGCCCGGGGCTCGACAAGATCTATTTGACAGATGTTGAATAAACACAAAGTAGTTCAATTTTTGGTCATTTAATGCTCATCATTGTCTACAGTCATAATTCCGACTTAGTGTTAGAAAATCACGTTACCAGAAAAAAGATATCAAAAAATCCCAAAAAATATATGCACCCAGACCATAACCCAGACACAAAACGCAATTGTTTTTTTTTTTTTTTTGTAAATTAAAAATACTAAATTATAAATAGAACCAAACGCTTGCCAAAACAGCGCATCACTAACCAATAATAACAATTAACTGGTCACACTTGATCTTTTACAGTTTTTTACAGCCACCCGCTGGTACCGTGGCACAAGACTTATGTTTCATGTGTTCAAATAAATGTTGCACTTTGTTTTATTGCCGAAAACCAATTCCAAGCCAATTATCAACTAACGCACAATATTAATATTCGTTTCACAGACGAGCTGGGCATCAACAAGGACAGATACAAGTCTCTGGCCGACGAGATGGACTCCACGTTCGCCGAATTGGCTGGCTATTAAGCGGGGCACTGAGCGGAGCCTCTGGACCGGACGAAAGAAGAAGAAGAGGAACTCAAAACTAAATGTAAACGATTATCATCTCAATATCATATTGCAAACCAAAACAAATACCAAGAACAACATCCATTGTGTATATCTTTAAACCAAATATATATCTAAATAAATAAATAACAACAACAATAAGATCTACAGCAGCACAATAACTAGAATGTATCTCAGATCCAAATCGAGATGAGCTCCTGTGAAAACAACTAAATCCTTTAAATCAAGTAACTACAGATCAAAAAAAGAAAAGAAAATGAATTCAACAATAATTTTTGTATTTTTAAAGTCATATTTAAAAATATTAAGAGCTTTGGCAGTTATAAACATTCAAAAGATACGCAAGTTTCGTAAAATCAAGAGAGTTCAAGATAGAAAGAGAGCGAGAGAGAGAGAGCGAGAGAGAAAGCGAGAGAGTCAAATATGTATCTATGCTGTTAAGAATGAAGAATGGTTACGAATTTTGAAATTTTATAATACATTTAAAATTAAAAAAAAAAACACGAAAAAAAGTATAAAAATTTTATAAACAAAAATTTAAAAAAAAAAAATTATATGTTGATGTTTGCTTTGATGAGAATGCACTATTTATTTTCTTTGCATGGAACAGAATTCTTGGTTTTTATATTAAAAAGCATTTACTCGGGAACAATCAGAATAACGGACTATTTTTTATAAGAACTTGCAAAAAAATGGCTTCATTTCTATTTCTCGATATCGCCGAAGCGCGATTTCAGAAAATCTTGTATAATATATATATATATATAGCTTTCAAAATGAATATACATTGAACCTTCAAATTAAGGTAAGTAAATCGATAAATATCGATTCCATACTTGCTAATCGATGGTTCGATAGATGAAGAATGTATGTTATGTACGTATTATTTTCTTCCGATCGATTTCATAGAGGCTTGCATTTAAATATACTCTACCTCAGAGTTATTGATTCGGAAATACCCCGAAGCTTTAAATTCAGGTTTATTAATCGATTAATATCGATTCCGTATTTTCTAAGTGATGGTTTATGGATGTGCAATATAAGTTACATAAGTATTGCTTTATTTTCTCTTCGATTTCAGCAAAGTTTTCATTAAAAATAAACTCTACCTCAGAGTTTTTCATATGGAAATACCCAGAAGCCTTAAATTTAGGTTTATTAATCGATAAATATCGTTTCCGTATTTTCTAATCGATGGCTTCAAGATGTTCAAATGATGTTACATTCATATAGCTTTATTTTTTTGTTTAACTTCTTGGGCGCAAATTTTGAAATATTTACCGTCGACATTGATGGTATCTTGGAAATGCGAAACACTCTTATTCAGCTTTTGGGAAAACCCCCCTTAATCGAACAAGATTTACAAATGCGTCATCGAAGCGGACGCCAAAGAGCCAAAAGCCAAACAACATGAACGATGCGACGCGACCTTCATTGCAACATCGTCGAGTCGATGGCCAATATAAATGGTCAAAATAAGTCATAATGAAAGTCAAACTTGAAATCTCCATGGCAACCATCTCGAAGTAATATTATCATTTTCGAGAGCACTTCCATGCGGGCATGTGGGCGGAGAGAGAAACACGCTCCACGGCTTTAACATGCCGGCCAAAATAGACTTGGACTCGGCCCGTCTCCAAAGCCAACAATCAATCTGAAATGGGTTTATTAATGAAGCTTTAATTATACGCAAACTCAGCTTCCCTTCCATTCAACTTGTTAATAGACAAGAAAAACACAAATTTGAATTGATTAATAGATTAATTTTACTTATTAATATTAGTAATTCGAATTTATATGCTTTTGATCAGATGAAAAGCTTAAAATATATTTAAGCAAAGGTTCCAAAAGTAGTTAAAATATGTTAGAGACTTTCAACTATTAAAATCTTTGATCTATAGAAATCTGTTAACAAAGCAATCATAGAGTCCCGCTTAATAGAAAGTCAACCAATCATTAAGTTAAATTTTTGGATAAATTAATAATAATAATAATAATAATAATGATAATAATAATAATGAATAATAATAGTCATAATAATAATAATAATAATAGTAATAATAATATAATGATAATAATAATAATGAATAATAATAATAATAAATTATAATAATAATAATAATAGCAATAATTAATAATAATAATGAATAATAATAATAACAATAACGATAATAATACTAATGATAATAATAATAGTAATAACAATAATGAATAATGATAATGAATAATGAATAATAATAATGATTAATAATAATGAATAATGAATAATAATAGTAATAATGAAAATAATAATGACAATAACAATAATAATAATAATCTAAATCTTATAATTTTATCTAGTTTCGACATTAGGATATGAAGAATATTATTATCATTTGCATTGTTTGTATATTTAATATTTTAAATGATTAAAACTCAGATACAATATTGAGAAACTGACCCTAGAACGCGTTAATTTACCGTATAGATCACAGCCATCGACGTAAACAATTGTTATAAACCTGATAGGGGCAATGAGAATAATGAATTGAGAAATATATTTGCGACAGTAGCTGGTTTTCGATAATAACTGCCATTCATGATATATAATTAAAATGTATTTATCAATGAGCTCGAGTCAACAATAAAACACAGTCTCAATGAAAAGAAAAAAGTTGCCGCCGTCGGGCAGTCCCCAACAATCCAAACAGAAACCCAATGACTTACATACGTGAAGAGCGTCGGAGAAAGTGAAATTTTGCATTTGACGCAGGTAAAAAAAAAATACAAATAAAAATAAAAACAGCAACATGCGTTGCAGAGACATTGCCATGACGGTCATGACGGAGCCAGCGCCCCAACCACAGCTCCACTTGCAGCTCAGTCTCAGTTTGGATCCCACAAGAAGCGGACGCAGCTCGAAGAAACCGAAAGTGATATTCACTTTGTTCGTACATACATATATATCAATTGGTTAAGCGGTGGATAGTGCAAACATTACATGTCGTCATGTCGCTGGCCGCAAAGAAAACAATTATGTGTCTTCGGGTCTTTATGATGCTTATATGTCTGGGCCTTTGCCCTCGGTTATGCAAGGCGCAGAGTGAAACTATGCAAAAATACGCAAATCAAACTTTGACTGAGGCGCCGAATTGGTCACAATTTCTCGAAGATTATGTTTTGAGGTGTGTGTCTGTGTGTATTGTGTGTAAGTTGATGCCAAAATGGATAAGTTGTTTCAAATGTGCCACTTTGCAGCCTGAGCAGCCAGAGCAGCAGCCAGCGCACGTCCAAGGATCTAGCCTATATGGGCGGCGAGATGGGCGGACCCATTAATTACCATTCCTCGGCGTACAAACGGCCCGGCAACAACATTTACATTACGCGCCGCATTGGCGAGGCTGTCGAGCTGGAGCCCCATTTGCGTGCGCCGGTGGAGAGTCAAGGCCCGATTGTTAATCCTCAGTTCCGGCCCATGACGAACCAAATGCTGCACCAGCAGCAACAACAACAGCAGCAACAGCAGCAGCAGCAGCGCCAGCAACCCGGTTTCTTGCAACAGCTTTTTGGCTTTGGCGGCTCTGGTGGAGGCGGCAGCGCCAGCAATGGACCCACGGCTCCACCTCAGGTGCATATTCGGCCAGTGCCGCTGCAGCAGCCGCCGCCACACTCCCAGCAGCAGCAGCAGCAGCATTTGGGGCCACACGGCAGCCCGCCGAACACATTTCGAGCCGTTTCCGAAAACGATCTGTATCTGCTGGGTGCCATTGAAAAGCTTGTCTATCGTGTTGGTAAGAAAATATACAACATACATATATCCGAGTCTAATCAGAGTACTATATATTTAATCTACAATCGGAGTCTGTTGACCACAGAAACTATAGATACTTTATTTAAATCTGATATTCGATCCTTCCAAAATACACAATTTTCATCCCAGTTGATAAACAACTGAATTCTATTCCATCAGTTAATATAACTTAAATTCATGAAAATTGCATAGAAAGGTAATATTTCAGAGAAAGCGAGTGATTGAGGGGCTCTCCTTCTCTCACAATTCCTCGTTATTTCTTTCTCATTTTCTTCCTCTCTTGCTCTCCCTCTGTCCCTCTCTTTAACTTATTTGCTCCACACGCTCTCTTTATCGGTCTTCCCGTGTTTGCACCTTTCTTTGCGATTTTCATGAATTCAGACAGTGTTGAGAAATGTTGATGTATTTTTCTCCTGCAGATTATTTGGAAAGTCGCGTGCGACGTACAGAACAATTAATCTATTATCTAATGGCCGGCAACAACCAGAAGGAAGTGCGCGATCCCTGCCCTGCGAATTTTACGCGCATTAGTGACAATTGCTACTACATAAATAGCCAGCAGCAGGTGAACTGGAAGACGGCCAACACAGCCTGCAAGGGACTCTCCGCGCACCTGGCCGAATTCGAGAGGGTGTCCGAGAACGAGGAGATTATGGCCTATTTACTCAATCAGCCGGCGCATAGGGGGCGCGATTACTGGCTAGGTGGTCTCAATCCGGGTCTTCTCTGGATTTGGTCTAATTCCGCCAAGCCCGTCAATCCGAATACGAACCTCACATCGATAGCCATGTCACAAAAGGCTGACAATTCAACGGCCTCCAATCTGGTGGACAGCAGCGAGGAAACAACGGACGACAACGATGTTCTCAACAATACAGTGCAAATTGAGGGAAAGGGCCGCTGCCTGCGTCTGAGCTACAATGCGGGCAAGCACAGCTACGTGTACTACGGTCAGGATTGTACGTCCAGGCATTATTACATTTGTGAGTACGAGGACAAGACGCTGGACAACAAGATACAGAAGATAGCGCGTGACCTAAAGCTCTTCGATTAAAAACCGTAATATTTACTATGAATTTAGATTTAATATTTTTCGATAGATATTTATCAAACAGAAGAGTTCTGTATAATTATTTAAAACCCGATTAAAGCAATTGATTCCGATTAGGAACTGCTTAGCTATAGCCATAAACAGTTACTGTACATTTTGAATGAATTTCTTGTTTTAAACATAAAGTATTTATATATACATATAAATAAAATAATTTATAACACATTTTGTTCAAGGGAGCTACCTTTAGGTAACAATTTAAGGATACTATGTTGTTTTTTTTTTCTCTGGACAGCAAAGCTTTAAGGAATTACGCGAATGCAAATGAAATGTTTCGGCTGAGCCGATCGAACAACTTAATAATAAATAAATCGACAACGATTTGCGCATGCTATAGACAAAATTGTATACACAGAAGTGCAGGGAGATCTTAACTAGCAGCCGCAATGACTTAAAGTCGCGATTAGTCGGGATACAAGTAATCCTGCAATATGTTTTGAAAAGCTATTTTAATTTTGCCCCGATCTCGTCCATTCAGTTTCTGTATGTCGGGCAAAAGGCTCATCAGAAACATGGCATCCGAATCGGTCTTGCAGTCGCACAAATCCACTGTGTTCGCTGTGGCTACAGCGGCAGACGAGTTGTTCAGCTCCAGTCGCTGGGAAGACGTCCCCTGGTGATGTGTGTGCGTGTGCGAATGCGGCACATGCACATGACGTTGGCTCAGATAAGCGCTGCTGGGCGTCGCAGCGGCTGCAACGCTTGATGGCGAGGGCAGCTCATTATCGGTTGTGGATGCTGCAACGATGCCGGCAACAGCTGCATTGGTATGCGTTGTGGTGCTCACCATGTCCACGGGCTTGCTACTAAATGTTGGACGCACAAACGAAATATTTGAGTGGGTTTGTAAATTGGCAGCGCCAGCAGCCGCTGCCGCCGCTGTCGCTGCAGCCGCTGCTGCACCTTGCAGCTCCTGTGAGCGTGAGCGCAGCGCGCGTGTCTCCTCATGGTATGTGCGCAACTGTAGGCGATTGATGTGCTGCATCCGGTTGTTGCTGCTACTGCTGGCATGCTGTTGATAATGCGAGTAGCGCTTCTCTAGCGCCAGAGAAGAGGGCGTGGATGTGGAACTGGGTGCCGAAGCCGTTACCGTCGCATCATATGGCAGAGTGCGCATTTCATGCTCTTCGTGCTCATGCTCATCCTCATCCTGATGTTGATGTTGATGAACGCGCTGCTCAGGCTCTGCTTCGTAATCATCGACTGGCTCCTCGCACTCCGATTTGATGTCATTGTTGTCAAGCGTATGATTTTGGAAACGGGCCCGGTGCTCCTCATCAATAATCTCATCAAGCTCCGAGTTGTTGTTATCGTGATCATCAAAATAGTCCAAATAGTTGTCCAACTGTTGCTGCTGTGGCGATTGCTGTGCCGAGTGGACAGCATTGCTAGGATTCACCTGCGCTGTGCTGTTCGTATTTGTGGTGTTTGCCGCTGTACAGTTATTGACTGCCCGTTCCCGCTGCATTCGACTTGAGAGGCTGGTCAGGTGCGCCAGTGCATCTTGAACCTGGGTATCCAGCGATTTGGGCTGCTGATGCTTTTTGCGCAAGTACGGATGCAGAAAGAACATGCGATCAAAGTACGACCAGCACGGCGGCACTTTCTCTTCCAAGTAGTTTGTGTACTCGCGTCGAAATGAAATGCGCAGATTTGTCCATTTGGCGAGGCTAGCGCCGGGATTCTTTTCCAACTTTAAGTCCACTTCACGCCAAAAGTTCTCCACGTATGGCCGGCAAAAGTAATATTTGTGTCGGGGATTGTAGATGGCCTCATCGCGTTGCACAATATCGATCAACTTGAAGACCTCCTCGGTTAGCCAGCGTGAGGAGCTTGCTGCACTTGCTGCACATGTGTTTGTAGACACAAATTGGCTTGCGCTATAGTCGCTAGCCATGGTGGAACAATACCAATATGTGGGCGTTGTCTCACATTTAGTTTACTGCAATTTCCAAAGTTTTATTGCGGTTTTTTTCGCAAAACATTTTATTGTTTTTACAGTTACACGCGAATGGCAAATCAGCTGCTCTCAATAAGTTGCACAACTATCGTGTATATTATCGATGGTATTTTCAAAGGCAATCGATTTTAAATTAATTAGGATACTAAGGGACGATCGGTGAAAACTTTTTGGTATTTATTTAGCTACTTCGTTAATGTATTGATCAACGTAAACTAATTAATATCATGTTAAACTTTAAGCTAATAACAATTTTTTATTTCAACGCTTTTTAATGATAGAGATGAGTTTTAAAGTTATGTTATATAAACCTAATCAAATTTATTACCTTTGATAGCATTGTCATTATGTCCTTATTGGAACTATTCGAATTTGAATAATCAGTCAGGAAATTGTGTTGTATCGAATGTTTAAATCGGATAACCTATCAGTACAAGAACAGAGTTGTAATGTCTAATTATCCATGTTATTTACGTATATCGATATCGATATTACCCAATGTGTATGTGGTGCGAGTGTTTTCGTTTTCGTTGCCCGTATTTGTTATTAAATAAAAAAAGCTGGTGTTGAAGAAGGCTTTACACTCACTTTTACAGTGAATAGCATACAATCGCCAATATATAAACTTTTATATATTGTTGCACTGGCCTTGCACATGGCACCTTGCATTAAGGTACACCAACACATATAAAACTCTGGCAGACACTCACACTGCGCCGCCTCAGAGTGGAGCAGCCAAGTTGAGCAAACTTTTGTTTATATACGAAAACTCTTGCAGAATATTGATATAGCCGTTATAGAAGATTGATGCGTTACCGTTGCCGGCGTCTTCGATATGGCAGTCAAGGTGCAGTTCGAAATTGGTCACACGTCAAAGCTGCGCAGCAAGAAACATCCGCAGGCCTTCACCCACGATTGGGAGATTTATGTGCAGGGCGTGAACAAGGCAGACATAAGCGCATTCGTTGACAAGGTCGTCTTTATACTCCATGAATCATTTCCCAAGCCAAAGCGTGGTAAGATTTTGCATTCATGTATTTTCAATTTGCGCGCCAAAAATCAATTTGTATTTTTCAGTAATCAAAGAGCCACCTTATGTCATACAGGAGTCGGGCTATGCCGGCTTCATACTACCCGTTGAGATACATTTTCGGAATAGGGACGAGCCAAAGCGCGTTATGTATCAATATGATTTGGATCTGCAAAATTCGGGACCGCCTCGGCATCGCGTTGAAGTCAAAACGCATGTCTTTGAGGCGCCTTCGGAGGAGTTTCGTGCCAAATTGATGCGTGGCGGCGGCGTACCCGTTTTTGGTGCCAACATTGCTGCTGCCGGCAGTCTCAGTCGAACAGTGTCACCCAGCGTTGGAGGTGACTTGTCCGGATCGGAGTTGAACCTGGTGAAAGCGAAGGGTGGTGGCAGTAGCATGGTGATCGATTCTGGTTCCGGATCCAGTAAGAAGCACAAATCGCGCGTTGACGATGGCAAGGTGAACGCCTTCTCCGCAGTCTTTGGCCCGCCCATTACCAAAGGCAGTGTGGCAGGTGCTAATCTGCTGGCTATAACTGCGCCCAAACATTCGCCAGATGCCAAGCTACAAACTGGCTCCAGTAGCAGTAAGATCGGGTCACATGATACTAAAGAGAAGTCCAGCAAGGAACGCGACAAGTCTAACAGTTCAGACAAGCCGCGCGAGAAGGACAAGAAGGATCGGCATGGTCGTGACAAGGAGCGCAAATCTGGCAAATCCGGCGAGAGCAGCAGCAGCAAGCATGATAAAGACAAGGAAAAATCAAAGAAGGACAAAACGCGCGACAAAGAGCGCGAACGCGATCAGAGCAGCAGTGGCTCACTGGCAGCAGTCACTGGTGCATTGGTAAGGCGCACGGTAAGCCCCAAGGCTGGCGGTAGAAGCGGCTTAACCGAAATGAGTCCCAAGAAGCAGGCGGCGGACAATGCTGCTGGCACGCCAAATGCTCGTTCCAAGGAACGCGACGAGCACAAGTCAACAGGTAAATCTGAGTCAAAGGACAAGGAGCGAAGCTCGAACAAAAAGTCGAAAAAAGAGAAAAAAGACAAGGAGCGTGAGCGCGAGAGGGAAAAACAACGCGAGGAGCGCGACAAAGATAAACGTGCTCTAAAGGATGAGCGTGGACATGGCGACAGTCCGGCTACCGGTAGCAGCAGCAACCAAACGCAAACATCACAGTCGCAACAATCTCAAACCAACTACGATACCCTAAAAGCTACCGGCAAGGCCACGCCCAATTCACTGGGTAGCAGCGCGAGCGCCAGCAGTCTAGCCTCCAGCAGTGGTAAGCGTGCCCAAGACAAGGAGGAGCTGACTGGGCCAGCGGCACAATCAGCCACAGCGTCGACAAAAGCCGCCGAGAAAGTTGCCGAAACCAAAGCCGACAAAACGGCGAGCAGCAATGGCAATAGCAACGCGGACAAGAAATCACACAAGCACAAAAAGAAGGACAAGAGCAAAGATAAAGACAAGGATAAAGATAAAGACAAGGAGCGCAGCGAACGCGACAAGGACAAGGAAAAGGAGCGCGACAAGGACAAGCCCAAAGACCGGGAAAAGGATAAGTCACAGCAGCAACAGACGCAGCCGTCATCTGCAGGGGACAAGCCAGCAGCAGCTACAGCAGCAGCCGCAACTGAAACATCACTTAAAACAGAACTGAGCAGCCAGCAGCAGACCGAAGGAAGCACGGATAAAACTGTAGCCATAATCAGCAAGAAGGAGAAGCATAAAAAATCTAAGGATAAGACCGCCAGCAAAGAGGAGAAACGACAGCGCGACGCTGACAGTAAGCACAGCAATAAACAGGCAGCGGCGGCGGCGACATCTACAGTAGCCCCAGCAGCTGCTGGAGCGGCGCAGGCGCAAATAAAGGGTTCTAGCAATTTGGACTTGAGCGATATGGATTCGGCTCAATCGGCTCCAGACCTGGCAGCCACCCATGCACTGGCAGCAGCAACAGCCGCCACGCTACAGCACTCAGACAGCTCCAATAGCAGTTTTCCCGATCTGCCGGCAAAAAGTAGCCAACAAAAGAGCTCAGCGGCCGCTAAGGGTGCACAGAACAGTGCGCATGCTAAGGATACCAAAGCGTCTGATAGTGCGGGCAAAGAGCACAAAGTCAAGTCAAAGTCAGCCGAAAAGTCTGAAAAGTCGGAGAAGCTGGACAAGTCACCAGAGGCAAAGACCGAGAAGCTAGACAAGGCGGATCTCAAGGAGGAAAAGAAACGCAATCGACGAAACTCTCAGAATAGCAACAGCGGCAACAGCAATGCTGCAAGCACTTTCATCGAGCCGCCACTGAAATCCACAAAGAAGGAGCAGGCGAACAAGTCAGCGCGCGAGAAGTCCAAGTCACCATCCCTGCGACAGGGACCAGCAGCATCGGCGGCGTCAGCGGCCAACAACAGTATTGGCTCTTCGCCGAGCAGCCATAATAACAACAACAGCAATAGCAACAGCTGTCCAGCAATAAACAACAACAACAATAGCAACAGCGGCCATTCGCCCGTGGAGCCACTCAATCAGCCGCTAAGTGGTGGCAGCGGCAACTATACGCCATTGCCCACAGAATACCTGAACGAGCTGCAGGAGCTGCATCACAAGATAATGACGCTGCAGGATAACGAGGAACTGCAACAGGTTGTCGAAATGATCGCCGCCACCGGCTGTTATGAGATCACCCACAAAACGTTCGACTTTGATCTGTGCAAATTGGATCGCGGCACCGTGCAGCGACTCCAAGAGTTCCTGGCGACCTCCGTATCGTGACACAAAATGTCAACGGGCACAGCGGCGGCAACGGCAGCCTATAGCTAAACGAGATGCACACTCAGATAACTCTCTCATGCACATAACCAAATAATCATTACAATTTACAATTAGTTTAACATCTGAAATGCAATGCAAAGTCCCGAATTAGGTACACCCCAAGTTGTATTGGCATCGTGTGTATTGGCCATTTGTCTGTTTAGATTATAAGTTGTCTAAGAGCGGGTGTTCAACAAGTCTTTGCCGTAAAGTATGCGATACTTTTGCAGGCAGACCGAAACGCCCACTCAGTGAAAGGCTATCTTTTAGAATTTAAATAACAATTACTTAACATATTTTAACTATAATATTCTGTTTCGGTCCTAGTATACTTTTTTTTTTAGTTTCCTACTTGTTTATTAGATCTGATGCTATTTTGTTCAATAAATATTTATTGATTTTTCTACAAATAAATCCAAGAGCATGATTACAATAGGCTTTAACAACATATAAATATTTTTTTTCAAATAAGCAAAGCAAAGCAAAGTCAAGTGAAAGCAAAGAGAAAGCTCAATCTTTCGCATTCAACCCAAAGTTAAGATTCGTACCGTGTGCGATATATTATAGTTACTTATATACAAAATAAGTATGATAATAAATTATATCAGTTAAACAAATATATAAACATATATATTTACATAAACACATGCAATAATAAATACATTTTAACAGACCAGACAGACAGTTGAAACGTGCCATTAAAAAAATATTGGCAAATGAACGTACACAAAGTGTTATAGCCCATTACTCAAAAATCCGTTGAAATATGATTAACATATGTTTCGCATTTGTTTGCCGGACCTAGAAATCTGCCTTTTAGCACTTAAAAGGCGAGTACCAATTACCAAGTTACAAGTTACAATATCAGAATTTTCCAATATACAGTTGGTTATTTACGAAATGTTTGTCAAACTCAATATAATGTAAAGAACCTTTTATGTATATAGCAATACGATTACGATTACGAATTTATACAGGCAGTAATAAATAATACTACACAAATAACACACATTGATGCATCTGTAATCAATGAAGTATGAACAGAAGTATATAAGCAGTTTTTGAGAATATTCAAATAAAAATATATATACAACATACAAATACATAAATACCTTCTTTATAATAGAGTAAAATGTTGGGTTGGGTATCTACCACATATATTATGTTGTCATACACAAAAATTTTGTCGTTAACTATAGATCATTGGACATATACAGCGCTTAGTCTCTTTTGTTTTTATTTCAAAATTTGGTTTTTATCATTAATATTTGAGTTGAGTTGTGCTAAGGAACTAGTAGAGAGCTACAAACTTAAAGTTGTGACAAGAGCTTAGTGTCTTTGGCACATGAATACAAACGTAATTTCATAATCCATACATAACATATGTAAAGAACTAGGAAAACTAAAGTCTTATTGGTTATACTCCACTGTATTCTAATAATAAGATCAGTGCAGATTGTGCATTGACTAGGTTTAGTTTCGGCAGTAGCAAAACTTGCGCAGTTCCGGGTCGCGTTCGTAAATACATTTCGCCTGCGTGCCGTATTTGTTGACACGCGATATATCTGAGAGTTTGCTTGTGACAATAAATGTGTGCAAATTGTGGACAACACTGGCCTCATACAATGCCTGGCCCGGCTGGGTGACTAGCTGCAGCTGATATAGCTCCTCGTGCACCACAGTGTGACCGCTCATGTCGGCCAGAAAGCCATCCGTATCCCTATTGGACTTAAACTGCAATAGCTCCTTGTGTGGTTCCAAGCGCAGCGCCCAGTTGATTTTTAGCAGATGGAGTGGTGCACAAAGATTCCGCCGCTCTTGCGTTGCCGCATTGATAGTCTCCACAATGCTGCCGGCCGCTTTGAGAATGATGCCCTCGTAGCGGCTATCGTTTAGCTGCAACGGCTGCCATTTGAGGCAAGCGCACCAATGGGGCTCAATGTATGCATCGGCACAGGAACGATTGCTGGGTATGGGCTCAAAGAGCGATATGGCGCGTCCCAGCGCCTGCTCTGAGATGTGAATCTCCTTTGGCTGAACGGGTTCTGATTTGATGTCAATAAGGGAGCCGTCGTAGCTGTTTTCAGGGGTCAGGTAACTCAGGCCAGATGTTTGAAGCTCTGTGAAACCAGAAAGGATATTTTAAATGTTGACATCGCGTTCGATCCTGAAGTAAACTTACGTATAAGATGCTTGAGCGTAGCATGTACATCAAAAGGTGTGGCGAGACGGTGCTCGTTCGCAACGAAATTATCATACTCCTGCGGAAAGCGCTTTTTAAAGGATTCAGGAAATACGAAACTAAAGAAGGGCAGACGTTCCTCCTGTTTTCCCTGCAGCGTGGCGCGCACCTCGGCAAACCGATTGCCATGATCAGCCATAAATATTAGTATGGTATCGTCGAGCAGAGACTTCTCTTTGAGCGTCACCAGCCAATCGTGCACATCGTCATCGGCCGCACCCACTAGATTGATAGAGTCGTGCGAGAGACCGCCGTGAAAGCTAAACACAAAGCGTGGCAAATCGCGATACTTCATCATAAACTGCAAAAGAATTAATTCAATTATGCAATTTTTGAAATTATTATTGCCACTTACATTTTTGGTGTAATCCAGCATGATAAGATGGTCTGGCTGGTTGCCAACACAGTTGGGCTCACTGCCGCTCAGCATGTTGGATGCCTGCACGTAAAAAGTGCGTAAATAATGATCCACGGGCTGTGCATCGAATCCGTTCATTCGATATGTGAAGGTGCCAACATTTGGCAAATCCTCGTTAAATGAGGTCAAGTAGCCGAGCCGGGCGAAGTCCTGCCAAATCATAGGATAGGAATCGACGCTGCCCGCGGATGCCACCCGTTTCCTGGTCTCCGGCAGCTCCAGTTCTGTATAACCCGTAAGTAAGGGTACAAGAGCCTGTGGGGTTCCATCACCCACAATATTATAGCCCTGCAGGACAATGGCACCCAGCTGCTGAGTTAAATAAGCATAGGTGCGCGGTAGCTTACGCATGAAGGCGTTTCGACTCAGCGAATCAAAGCCAAACATCAAAACATTGTAAAAGGGTGTCGTTGGCAGGTCCTGTATCTGTTGTTGTGCCTGGGCAACTGCCTCGGCTGGCAGCATAACCATATTGGGCGCCAAGTTGGGAGCAATTGGGCGCGGCACAGTGTCCCGAATTCCCAGTGCCATGCCAAACCATCTCTCACCGCTATCCGCATGACACGCAACCCGAACGAAATCGCTATGCTGGAGCACATATGGCTCCTTGATCCTTACGGTTCGTCCAAAGCGTGCGGCGTAGTCCGACGTGCGTATTATATCTGTATAGGAGCATGTTATATCGCCGTGTACTGCTGTTATCTCGGGCTTGACAAAGCATATCGATTTCTGCGTAAGAAATTCCACTTTATTAATAATTTTCAAATGTCCAAAGCATGTTTACAAATGATACTTCCGGTAAACAACTTCAGCTTAAAAAAAAAGTTTCAAATGAAAACTGTACACCGTGCAAAAGGTAAACATGCGTGCAAATAAACATACATATGTATATATATATATATACAAAGCATACATTTAATAAAGCTTAAATTATTACGTATTAATTAGCATTTACCTCGCACATCACCCAATCCGGCTTGGAGCCGCAGTTTATTTTATCAACCGGCTTATAGAACTTCATTATGTCTGGACTATCCACGGGCAAGTGGGGCTGGCGGCACTCGCCCTGATTCATAGCAGACCTTATCGATCTCTCAATTATTTCGCTTGAAGGGGGAATATTTATATAAATAAAAAAACATCAAACAAAATGTGTATCTACATATATGTATGCATATAGACACAAGAATGTTCCTTCAATCCCAAACACTTACATTTTAATGCTTTTATCTATCTCTTCTGGCTCGTTAAGGAACAAAAATGTAACGATCATCAGCAATACACTGCTTATCAGCAGCAGCTTTAGCAAGCCGCGTCGTATAAACCGCATTTTAAAAATACAATCTTTCTTTAGTTTGAAATAATTCGATAAGTTGAGATTCGAGCACGAGTTCCTTATCTACATTCTGAGCTACAGAACGATTTCACGGTTCACCAGCTATTGCAATGAAACGTCCACTCGCGCTAAATTACCGAAGCAGCAGCGAGTTTAAAAGGTTTTCTTTAATTGCATTGTTTCACTGCAATGCACATTTCTTTTGCAATAGCAGCGCTTTAAACAGAATTTCAGCTGTCATAAAAGTACCTAAATCAGTGAGGCCATTCCATTGAATTTATTTTTGAAATTTTTAGTATTATATCTAGTATTTTTGTATTGTGCTGCCTAAAGCATTGACAATATTCTCACCAAGTTGAATAAATGAAATTTGCCACAAACGGAATTCTTAAAAATGTTTGAAAATTATTAAAAAATTAAATTAATATAATCTAGTTGATTCGATAAATATATATTTATCGCCGCCTCCTGGGACTGAAATGTTACTCTTTTTGATTGGTCTGGCAAGACTACAAATCAAAATAACGGAACTGGCAGTCAATAAAATACAATAACAAAGGTGAATTTATAAATTTGTTAGCAGTGAATTATGTAAGTATCGATATTAACCTTCTATCTTAAAAAACATATGTATTTTGTATTAACTATATAATCGAGAAGCACATTACTTGAACACAAAATTGTAAATATGTATATTTTTTTTTAAGTGTAACGTTATTTTCATAAAAATTATTGCTTAAGTTACGACCAAGAACTGAGTACTCCACTAACCATAAAATATTGTAATTAGGCCCTCTCAATGTTGCCTTTATAAGTATTAAGTTTTGCATGTCAAAGCATATTGAACGATAATGGCGATGGAATACACAGTTCCTATCACAATATAATAAAACGCATAGACGGTAAACTGTTCAAATGAAGTCAGATTAAGTCCTCCACCTTCAGAGACGACCACGAGAGTGAGGCAGGTTTGTAAGATGAGGGCAATGAGTGTGTTAATTCCAAAGATCAAGGCGAAACTATCCTCCACCAGACTTTTGGCCAGTTCGGCGCTGCAATACATAATAAATTATTGACAGAAATAGGCTGAAACCAAAAAATAAAACGTATTTACCTGGCCACCGTGATGGTAAAACCGAATAAAGCTCCAAATAATACATAGCCCAGATACGATAGATAAATATTGGTTGTCCAGGATGCCAATAATATGCAGCCACCCTCAAGAACCGAGAGCACAGCCAACAATAAGAGGCTGGAGCGCGTTTTCAAGCGGCCGGCATGCAAATAGCCTGCCATTAAAGAGAAGAGAGCAGCAAGTGCAGTTAAGGCGGCATCCACGCCCCCATTCCAAACAATCTACAGAAGTTTACGATTACGATCAGCTGATAAAGTCTCGCCGTACTCACCGTGGGTTCGTTTTCAAACGACTTCCATACGACTTGCATGTAGGTTGTGACTTGCAGATAGCCGGCCAGGCTAATGGCATACCATAAGCTCCACTGCAGAACCATGGGATTTGTGTAGGCGCTGTGGAAGTGCGCCCAGAGCAGCTGAAGCGGCTGAACACGATCGTTTTTGGCAACAGACAGTTCTGGCGTATCCTTGGCATCCTTAGCCGTCTCAATATTATCAACAGGTGTAACAGGTGTATTTGCGGCGACACTGGCACTGACTTTCCGATGGAAATACAAGCTCTTCTCCACTCTGGGCAATCCAATGGCCCAGAGGAGGGCCAATACTTGCGCTGTGCGGCAAAAGTGGGTATAATAAGAGTTATATAGTTATCCAAGGGACACTTACAGCCAACGGATATGTACATCAGCTGCATATAGTTCATCCAATCAAAGCTGATGAGCAGCTGGGCGGACAAACCGGCCACCAGCTTGCCGACAAACATGGCCGCTCTGGTGTGGGAGGTAACACGGGGATAATACTTTTTCTCGACCTTGGCATATATGTAGGAATAGTATGCCACTTCGGTGGCCTGATAAAAGCCATAAAACACCTCGACAATTTGCAAGCCCAACAACGTTGTCGTCCATATCAGCACACTCCAAACAATAATTCCAGTTAATGCGTTCGCAATAATCATTGGCTTGTATCTGTTATGGGCATGATTAGTAAACTTAACTGTGTGTGTGTGAGCGTGTGTGTGCGAGTGATTACCTGAGAAAATCGGTGATCAGAAAGACAACAATCAGTAAAGCCAGATATGAGTAGGTGCCAATGGGATAGACAGCCCGATTCACCTGATCCTGTGTCACATTGTACCACTCGCCCAGCAGAATTTCGGCATGGTAGGGCTCCGAGGGACGCAGCTCGCGCAGAAATCCAAACACGCAGAGCACACCTGATATTCTTAGCCAAGACAACTCCATCGCTAGCCCAACGTTTGCCCGAGCAGCACACCTTCTAATCGACGGCTTGGCCAGACGGAACTGACAGCGCTGACTGGCTCAAGCTTGTCATTTATTAAAATAATTACACATAGTTTTATGGGGTTATAAGTTGAACAATAAGTACATAGTTTCTTGTTTTCATTTGTTGTAATCAGTTAATAGATTAACGTAGACGCGAAAATTTTCCCTAATCGCTGGCACGATTCTTTACATTCAACTTGCTAAAATTCACACAGTAAAAATCTATGCATTAGTTAGAAATAAACTTAAAGCGTCTTCAAGATTGCCGTGCGAGCAATTTAATAAGTTTCACTTATTAAAAACGGCAACTGCGGCTTTTTTTATGCCTGCTATAAAAAGCAATAAAACGCCGAAGGTTAATTGCGCCAATTAACTAAGTGAACAACGCATTAAAGGATTTAGCAAATGATATAGATATAGAAATAGAAATAGATATAGATTTAGATATATACGCCAAACATTCTTAAAACGTTCTTAAATAGTCAGTACAACAAAGCGTATAAGAATATGATAAATATTACTCGGTTTGCCCTATTGTTTATTAAGTTATTCCAAACCTCTTAACTCTTTATCGCGTTCAAAGTGCTTCGCGGATCGCAATCAGAGACAAACTGAGTTTCTGGCTTGGCAAATAATGTGTAGATACTTGTTGGACGTGTTCACCAACAAGACATAGAAAAACTAATTTTAATCTCGCGTATTGTACCCATAAACAAATACAAATTTCCCATTAGTCTGCGAGCACACCTCGCAAATGTGTTCTATATATTTGCATGCACAAATAATTAGAAATGTAAATACAAACCTTTAATAGACTTGCGGATATTAACAGGTTTTTTTTTTCACCGGGCCAAGTGTTTTGCCCTAATTGTTGTTGTAATTTTATTTACTGGCCATAATTAGGATGTTGCATGATTCCATCCGCAAAGTTTCCTCACACAACTTGTTTGTCATTTATACACTTAAGTATTCAATTAAATATAGATCTGTTAAAATGAATAAAAACACAAAATAAATACTACAAAGAATGTCATTTACAATCGTTGATCGCAATTTGTGCTTCTCATAGGAACATATTTATTTCTTTCTAAATGGTACAGCTTATTAAAGACAACTATTAAGTACAAAATGCTCAGATTCTGTGGCGTACAATTTTGAAAATTCTAATTACATTGTTGAATAGTAATAAAGAAATAGAAATTAAAGCAAGAAAACTAACATTATTATATTATGATGATGAAGGCTCGCTCATAAGATCCATTTCATCCATTGATTCAACTTCTTGTGGGAATGCGAGCAATGCAAATTTATCAACAATTTTAGCCCACATTTAACAAAATCTAATCTAATCTAAAATTTCGGTTTTCTCCTGGACCTGCTGCGCTCCGCGATACCATAGATGCTCTACCATGACGGATATGAAATATATGATGGCCACAGCTATGAAATAAAAAGCATAGACCGTGTATTGGCCGACAGCGTCGAGCTCAAAGCCCGTTTCGGAGACGACAATAATGGTAAGCAGCGACTGGAAGACCAAAGCCAGCAGCGTGTTGATGCCAAAGACCAGGCCAAAGCTGTCCTCCTGCAGATTACGTGCCACCTCAGCGCTGTAAGGAAATCGATTTAATTTCAATCATAAGCTTGGAAGCATCTAAAATACCTGGCCACAGTAATGGTAAAGCCGTACAGTGCGCCAAAGATAACAAAGCCCACATAGGACCAATAGATATCATGGGTCCAGCAGCAGATCAAGACGCTGCCGCCTTCCAGAGCTGATAGCACTGATAACACAAGCAAACTAGTTCGCGGCCTTAAACGACCGCTGTGCAGATATCCCGCGGCCAGGGCACTTAGCGCCGCCAAGGCGGTTAGCACGGCGTCGACAGCACCGTTCCATGCAATCTGTGGCTCGGGCTCGATAACCTTCCACAGCACCTGCATGTAGTAGGTGACCTGCAGATAGCCAGCAAGGCCAATGGCATACCACAGGCTCCATTGGACCACTCGCGGATTTGTGTAGGCATTGTAGAAGTGCTGCCACAGCAGCCGCATGGGATTGTACTGGACCTGCTGGCCGGTGGTGGTCTGTTGGCTGGCCAGATCAGGTTCTCCAGCTTCCGAGTGCGGTTCCAGCTGCAGTTGCAGCTGGTTTGTCTGGGGAGCTTCAGGCGTGGCCTCCCTTAGATATACTTCGCGATGGAAGTACAAGCTCTTGTCCACTTTGGGCAGTCCGAATGCCCACAGCATGGCCAGAATTTGTGCTAAAATGTGGAAAAAGATAAGCAGAAGCCTCTGGTATGCTCTTAGTTAGTCAACTTACTGGCTAGCGTTATGTAGTTGAGCTGCTTGTAGTTCATCAGCTCCAGATTTATCATCAGCTGCGATGTAACGCCTGAGATTAGCTTGCCGGCAAACATCGCAGCACGTGTGTGCGAGGTAACGCGCGGATAATACTTTTTGTCCACCTTGGCATAGATGTACGTGTAGTAGGCCACCTCGGCGGCCATGTAAGTACCATAGAAGAATTCCAATATTTGTAATGACAGCAAACTGGTTGTCCAAATGAGCATGCTCCAGATGATCACGCCAGCTGCGCCAATTGTAATTATCAGAGGCTTATATCTGCAATGGAAAGGAGAAACGGAATTTTATGTAAAAAAAACTAGCTCAGTAAATAAATACAAGTGTATTTTCATATACAATAACCACAAATATTGCAGAGCAATCAAATAAACATTTTATATGTATATACACATGCGTATCATGCGTACTCCACATATTGATTTCACATATGATTAATTATTGGGTATAACCCAGCACATCGGACAAAACTTAAAACAGCTCCAAATATATCTTAGAATCGCACTTTCCACAGAGGATGCTTTGATTATGCGAAAAGTGTAGAACTTTGGTAAACAACAAAGTTTTCACAATTACAGGTGGAATTTCCCGGAACCCCGCTTTAACGCACACCTTCATCACATAAGGGAACTACAGTGAAAATTTTAAATTCCTAGCTCTTACGGTGTGGACTGAGCGTTGATCATCAATCAGTCAGTCAGTCAATCAGTCAGTCAGGACAAACAGTTTTATATATAGAGATAACCTCAAATATTGGAGCCAAATAAGCATTAAGTACTCCACATATTGATTTCACACATGATTTCCAAACAAAATAGTTAATTTATGCTCTTCAGATATGACAAATATCTAATTATTGTAATACAAAACTATATTAGCATGTATATAGAAATTTTTCTTATCTCAATTATATCCAGTAACAAGCTTCAGTGAAGCAGAAATCTTATAAAGTTCAAAGATTTTTGCTTAGTATCAACAATTATTTTAATCTAATAGTAGACCTTTTGTTTTATTTTATTAATATAACTTTTCAAACTTACCGCAGAAAATCCGTAATAAGAAAAACAAAAACCAATTGAACTAGATGCGAATAGGTGCCCACTGGATAAACATCTTGTGTTAGCTTTAATAAAGAAGCAATATTATGTGGGATAGTTTAAACTCACATTAATAAAACTCACCTGTTGTTCCGTAATGTTGCGCCATGGGCCCAGAAGATATTCGGTGACATAGGGCTCAGAGGGACGGATCTCGCGTACAAAGCCAAATACGCACAGCAGGCATGAGATTTTTAGCCATTCCTTCATCTTGTAACCGTTTCACGTAATGTAACGTAACGCAACGCTATGAAACCTCGCGTGTCGTAACAAGTATGATGCGAAGATATGGTTGATATTTTAATGAACTACATCAGCAGTTCTCTACGCTTGTGTTGAACGGACGACTTACAGTTTTTTACTTTTTGCATGCTTTTCAATTTGTTTAATTTTAGAAACTCGAAGTGCGCTTCTTGGAAACGACCTGCAGACAAAGCAAGCGTTTAATCTAATCGTTGGGTTGGTTTATTGGGTGGCTGCTTGGATGTCATTATCTCGCATTAATGCCAACACACTGATTGCTCCTTTATACAGTTGTTAGATAATTGAAAATTTATAAGTTACAAAACGCGGCGCACGTTGCGCTCACTTTGACGTTCGGCGACCAATTTGCCGGCTTGCGATACACGGCATACAACATTTTGAATGTCAAAGACACACAGATATACAAGCATATAAATATGTCTGTATGTATGTGTGTAGGTTTGAGTGTTTGCAAACAGTTGCTGGTCAGGCTGAATATGGGATACCCTACACCACTTACAATTTCACACTAGGCAAGCGGATCGTGCACATTTCTGCTGTGCACGCTCTTTATCGACTCTACTGTGCGTTTAATTGATTTAAAAGCCGCCTGCAACAACAACAATAGAAACAATAACGCGAATTCACTTCAATTTATTTGATTTATTGTTGTCAGCACAAAATGTATTTGTATTTCATGGCGAAGACGATTGTTACATCACCACAATTGAATTGCATATGCAACAGCTGTGCTCAGCACTTGGTTGGCAACGCGACGTGAAAACAGCTGTTTGCATCCCATCTGTGATTGGCGCCAACAGAACAAAAGCAACGACAGATAATTATATGCAATTGATTTTTGTATATTGTAAAAAATACACGTTTATTAGCGCACACATTTTAAAATTGTTCATGTGTGTATGTGTGTGTGTTAGTGTGAGAGTGTTACAAAGTATTTATGTATGTACGCATATGTATAACAAAGTAAAAGAGAAACGTTTAGCTATTTACACAAACAGACGAAGTAATATAGTTTTTTTTTTGTGAACAATTTGTATGAACAGCTGCCCATTCGTCAAAAGATATCAATAGACTATGCTAAGGATTATTGGCCACATTTACGGAAAGTTAGAAAATACGTGTAAAAACTCTTAACAGCAACATTGAGGTTAGACTCTTTCGCACATGTTTCGTATTCGTTGATTGTTTCATCCCAGTCGTTCCTCCCAGGCATCTTCTCTCTTACTGCTGCGCAATAGGCGTGCCTTGGGGGCTTAAGGCTTGCGCCGACGTCGTTGTCAATGACGCTGGCTCCGATTGGACAAACTCAATGGACGCCGAGTTGATGCAGTAGCGCTTGCGTGTGGGCTTGGGTCCATCCTCGAACACGTGTCCCATGTGGGCGTTGCAGCGGGCGCAGCGTACCTCGGTGCGTATGCGTTCTGGATGTGCAATTAGTAGTAAAATATTGCCCCCTTTTTAATTTGTATTTTGCAATTGTGATATTAATTGGGTACGTTCGTTCATTTTTTTGTTTTTGTTTTTTTTGCATAGATCGAGTTACGTATTCATTGTTGTTTGTTTGTTTTTACAATCATTGATATTTGCATTTCATTGAAATAGTTAAGATTCAGAACGATTTATTAAAGAATTAAATAGATTACAAAATAAATAACAAAACAGGGGATGTGAAAAGCAGAGAGAGAGAGAGAGAGACAGCGAGAGATCGAGTGAGTGAGAGTAAGAGAGTGTAATATGCAAGAGCGTACACGTAAAATAAGAGAGTTGATGCAAGCAATAAGAGAAACAGAAAAAGTAACGGCAAAATGTAATTGTGCAGAGACAGCGAAAAAGATGACAATGTTGTGCATCAAAGAGAGACGAATTGCGAAAGAAGGAGTAGAGCGAAAAACAACAGTGGACGGCGTCGATTGAAAAATGAAATGTAGCGTATAAAGAATTGAAAAATCAAAATAAATGTTTTATTTTTTTGCAAATGATTTAGTTTAGATGTACATTTTTATTTATGAATTGTATAAATTATGTTTAAAAAAGGTATGGTTAATAAGCCATTTAATGCGTCAGGTGTTTGGGATAACAGTTTAACAATGATTTTGAATGTTTTGAGTGAGTGTGTGTGTGTGTGTGTGTGTTTTGTTAGCAAAACAAACCCCCAAAGAACGTTTACAGGCGGTACATTATTGTGTTTTGGTTTTTTTTCGAAGCGAGTTAAAAAAAAGAGAAATAGAAAAATATACGAAAAATACACATTATTCAGTTTGTTGGACAATATATATGGATCGGCTACGATAGTCTTGCAATGTAGTACAATATGAATAAAAAGCAACAAAAATAAAAAGAAGTCAACGTAAAGCCAAAAAAATGAAGAAAAAAATAAAGATATCAAAGGAAACAAAGCGATGCGACCAACTTTAAGCCAGCTTTGGTACACAGATACATATAATAATATAACAAATATATATAATATACATGAAGTAAATGACTCCTAACCCAATAATATGTAGAATTAAGAGCGCAGTTATGATTCTTGGCGACAAACTAAATTGATGAAGAAGCTTGTGCGTGCTTTATGAATTAGATTTTGATGGAAGTCTTGAAGTTTCGAGTTATATTGAAACCGTAATTAAAAGTGAGTGAAAGATAATACGAACTAAAACAAAAGTTAAGTACAGACGGCCCTTAACATTTATGGAATTTCCGTTATATTTTGGGTTCTCAACAAAACCTCACACACTGAGTGTAATCGGCGCTATAAACATATCAACAATATATCATGAGTATTTTTGCATATGTAAATAAGGTCCTATAATAATATATATATATATATATATTCTTGTACTCTATGTACTTTAACTTAACATATAATTTATCTTTTTGTATAGAATCTCATTGTTCACAACATGGATAAGCGAAATCATTATTTCTTCGACGATGTCGTCGTCGCTGTTGCTGTTCTTTTCACAAAATCAATCGACGCCGAGTTGATGCAGAAGCGCCGATGCTTCGGTGGGGGTCCATCATCGAACACATGGCCCATGTGGGCCGAGCACTTCGAGCAGCGTACCTCGGTCCGTACCATCCCTAACGTTTTTGAAATGACTACTGTTTTTTTAATCATATATATTAAGCATGTCAAATTTTTTTTGTGGTTGTTTTTTTTTTTGTTGTGTTGCAGCAAATAACGAAATTTCATAATTTTTATTTTTGGGAAATTTGAAAATGTTATTGTTTTTTTGTTTTTTGGATTTTTCGGTTTTGGTTAGCAAAAAAGATGTGGATAAAAGAATAATACTCAATTAGGTAAGTTTTGATTTTTCTGTTCAGAATTCGATAAGTTGCACATTCATCAAACAGGACAATTTCACAAATAACGGCACAAACAGTTTGCACTCAAGCGGCCCAACAACTACAGTGAACACATGGCTCTCAAATGGCTATAACACACGTATACATATGTATGCATTTTGTACAAGTTTTTTTGGTTAGTTTTAAATAACAGTAACAAAACAAACATAAGAGGACAATACAATCATCCAGTACTTTTCAACACTTGCGCTGGATATAGATATTGAAGTTGAAGGTGCTGGAAAACGTTTCCTTTGCAACTGAACAAATTTCTCTAAGCTATCTATACTTTTTTTATAATAGTTTATCGATTTCTTATGTATAGATATATAGGTTTGCTCAACTTCAACTTAGTTTTAATTTGCAAAGCGAAAAACAAATCAAATAAAAACTGTACAAACTAAAAACTCAAATGCAAAACTTTCGCTAAAACATCTAAAGTGCTGAACGTATCTAAGCTAAATTGGTTCGCACTAAAGATATAGTGCACATACCTGGTATACTGGCATCGCGATGCAGTGTGACTTTGCCCTTATCGAGCACATCGTTGAATGCTGGCCAGCCGCAGCCCGAATCGTATTTGGTATCCGAGCTGAACAGATCCTGATGACAGACAATGCATTGGTATACACCCTTCTCGTAGTGCTTGTTGTAACAACCTGAAATATTGGGATTGAGCGATTCGTTGTGGGTCTTTTACGTAATTAAGTTCAACTTTATTAAAGCGCGCACCTGTGAAGGGGCGCTCGGTGCCCGCCTCTTGTGTAACCTGATACTGCAGCGGCGTTAGACGTTTGCGCAGTTCCTCCTTGTTTACGGTAATCTTTTCGCTTTTATTCTCCATGTTGGCTTTGGATCCGCTGGAATTTGTCGTTTTGCCGCCGTTGCTGTTGTCACCGTTGCCCTGACGTGAATCTGCAATTTAAGTCGACTTTGTCTAGTTAAGCTTGCGGTTAACATTTGAGTACTTTTCTTTCCATAGCTTTGTTTCGCAACAATTGAGCAATTGCTATCAGTTTACCAGAAAAATGCATCTTATAGCTAGTAAGTATAGTGCATTCTTAGCTAGTTGCACTGATAAATCAACTATCGCAATTTAAAGCATCCATTTGAGAATTCCTACACAAAGCAACAAAATCAACTTAATAATAAAATCGTTGTCTATTGGTTATGCAATGTTATCTCGTTCAGCTGTTCGATCATCCTAACAGACAGCGTAATAGGTCTCTCTTAAAAATCGCCTTTCTTTGGGATTCTCACGTCAATGCTTTTGATTTTTCTATAATATACAAACAATAAGCTTACTAACTTCTCCTTTCTTTCTGTTTTCATCATTTATTTTAAAAAATGGATTATTTTTTCGAGGTATTCAAGGTTCAAGGTTTTAATCCCTGCCTTCTTTATTCTATGAGATGGTAGGAGGTACCGGAGTACCTGGTATAACCTTTCGACTATAACGCGTAATGAAATATTTGTGAAAATCATCGTCGTTACTTGAAGTATTCTTTCAGCTATAATACAACACGATTATTTTATTAGTTGGCCCCAACTTATCAGCAGATTTGCCGACACTTAAGGTGCCCATAAATTATAAAATATGCAAGCTCTTGGCCAACATACGATAAGAACGCGATGCGGGCTGTTATCAGCAATGACTTGCATGAGGCAATCGTGAAAAAAGTAAAATGAAAAACAAAAGAAAATCAAATATGCTAACCACGCAATTTGTATACAAAATATGCATTAACAAGGTATTAACAAAATGCCCGCAAGTGATCGCCACATTAAAAGAAGTGGAAAATGGAAATTGAAGGTGTAAACAGATTTGTTCGGGCTTTGGAAACTGCATGGCTACAAATTGAGCGAAGAAACGCATAGGTTAAAAATAATTTTATACTGCCGCACTTAAATTAAGTGGCGCCCAATATAAACAAAACGAAAGAAAAAAAAACACGATGCACGAAATGGGGGAAAATTGGGGCCGTTTTTTTTTTGTTACTGTACATTTGAAAAAAAGCCACTGAAGTGTGTCGCGCACAATAAAAAAAAAAAACGATGAATTCATTTTGAGAAAGAAAAAAATACAAAACAATTTTCGAACCGTTGATCGAATAACATGAATCACTGTGCGGCTAAAAATAGCAGTTAAATTGACAGCAATAAAGTGCGCAAGTATTAATGCCAACTATTTGAACTAGAAAATTGAACCGTAATGGGAAATTCGCCAATAGTTGGGCATAGAAAAATCAATTCAATTGTATTGGGCGTACCCTCTAACAATTAAGCCACATTCGCTGTGCAATTGCGCGCCCATTTTGAAATGGCGAACTTAGCTGTGCCCGGGACACGCCCACCCGCCTAATCAGCCCATTCCTCGGTCTGTCGTACTCACCAGCAAAGGCACGCACGTATGGAATTGCAGAGACAGCGATGGCTCCCGTTTTCAATTGAATCAAGTTGCACCTGTACTTGTTAGCAATAAGTGCGAAATTTCGTGCCCACAGTGCGTGGCGAGAAAGTGAAAACATTTTTCGAGCGCCTCGAATTGACAACGGAACGTACGTATAACGGCAACGGTGCGACTGCAGTTTGCTTGCACTTGGCACTGATGGGTTATTCAATCACATGCGAAAGCAGGCAAACCAACAACTGCGAAAAGTCAATGTTTTGCCCGTGAGTGTTTCTCTTTATACGCCCACACACTCAAACTAAACCAAATACATGCAATTTTTCTCACTTCCGTGTTTTATTTTGGCATTCTATTTCTCCGCATCTACGTATTTGTGTGTGTGTGTGCACACATCCACGGAGAGAAAGCGCATCAGAGAGAAAGCCTCAGTTGCACACGGTTGCTAAAAAAAAAAAATCTAAACACAAAACTATCTGGCCTGTAGAATTTTTTATAATCAAAGCCTCGGCCACACTAATTTTCCAATAAAACTACCAAATACGCCAGACGCAAGGCGAATTGAAATCAAGCAAACACACACACATGTAAACACCTAGTGTCCTTGAAGGGGGCGCTGCGGCTATGCCAGAAAAACGCTCACCTGCAAATATATAATTTGGTGCTGTTGCTTACAGCGCTATTTTTGGCTTTTGTTTATAATTTTTTAGCTGTCCTACGCAACGCTTATATTGCGGACATCAAACACAACTGCAACGTTTTCGCAGCGAAGGAAAATGAAAAACTAAAAAGCTGCGAACAGCTGCCTGTGAAAACAAACAACGTTGCCGGAGTGATTGCCTAAGCAGCTGTTGTATTGCGTTGCCAACGATAGCAATTTTGATTTAGTTAGTCTGGCAACGTCGTAATCATTTGTTTAGCTGACTCGCTGGTAGCTAAAGAGTTGCAAATTAAAATTTGTTTATTATTAGTAAAACAAAAATTATGAAGTGTGCGCTTAATTAAACGCAGAAGGTCTTCCTTGAGGATAATAAGATACAATGTGAAAACAGGAATTTCATAAGCTACTAGCACAGATCACACGTAAAGAGGGCGTCAACAAAGAGCAAGAGTTCAAAGAAGAAGAAACCAGAAAACCCATTCAACGCTTTGCAAATTGTTTATTACTCATTAGTAATAGTTGTGATAACTAAACCAAAACGCTGCCATGAGTAACCACAGATATCATCACGGCGGCGGCAGCTATATGCATCCGCGAATGTCGTATCCACATCATTTTACATATGTTTCCAGCTGTGTAAAATACCTTATCTTTCTGCTAAACTTTTTGTTTTGGCTATTTGGTGGGCTGCTTTTATCTATCGGCGTCTACGCGTTTATGGATAAGCTGAAGGACGGCATTGGTTGGGTCCGGCTGGAAACCGTTTATGATGTGATCTTCAATATATCTTTAGTCATGATCATAGCGGGCATAGTCATATTTGTGGTCAGCTTTGCTGGCTGCCTGGGCGCCCTGCGTGAAAATACGTGCTTGTTGAAGTTCTACTCCATGTGCTTGCTGGTCTTCTTTCTCATGGAAATGGCCATTGGTGGGCGTGGATTTCGAGCAACAGCAGTTAACATTTGACTAATTATTTATTTGCTTTCAGCTATAATCTGCTTTGTATTTCCACAAAACATGAACTCCTTCCTGGAGTTCCAGTTTACCGATAAGATTATTCATTCGTACCGTGATGATTCCGATTTGCAGAACTTTATAGACTTTGCACAACAGGAGTTCAAGTGCTGCGGTCTGAGCAATGCTGGCTATCAGGATTGGAGTGAGTAGACGTCTAGAATACAAGTATTCAATAGACCATGGCACATATATGTTTACTCTGCAGGCAAAAATGAATACTTCAACTGCTCATCCCCTTCGGTGGAGAAGTGCGGTGTGCCCTACAGCTGTTGCATCAATGCCACGGACATCAGCTCGGGTCTAGTCAATATTATGTGCGGCTATGGTGTGCAGGAACACTCTGTGGCAGCAGCCAGTAAACGCATATGGACCAGCGGTTGCATTGAAATTGTACGTGTCTGGGCGGAACATAATCTGTATGTGATCGCAGGCGTTGCACTGGGCATTGCGTTCCTGCAGCTGTTTGTTATTTACTTGGCCAAGACTTTGGAGGGCCAAATCGAAATGCAGAAGTCGCGCTGGTCGTGAGTGCCATAGCACCCGGTTTTTTACGGGTATCCTTTTGATGATTTCTACTACTACGACACCCAAATGTAAGCAAACGACGGCGAAGCAGTCGGCCAGGCCGTTCTCTGTCGGTACCGCCAACCACGTCTTCGTATTGTTAATCTGGTCCGTGCAATGCTCAAATATATTTCACAATTCTATCAAAAAGTATTAGCAATAAGCTATTAGAAGTCAGCAGCTGTTGCTTATGACTGCATTTCAAATTCTCTTGCCTTTTGCGAAATTCTTTGTTTCCAAATGTTGTGCAAATGCCTCAACAATATACTATGAATACTAGCCCTTATATCTCATATATGTATACCCATAGTTATAGAAATTATTATATTTTACCATGAGCATTGTCCATTTAATGCATGTTTGTATTGTAAGTATTTTTAAAGGCTTTTTGACCATAGACAAAATTGCAATTGTAATTGCAAATAAATTAATTCGATGTATTAAAATTTTTAAATTAAAAATGCAAAATCATGATGTTCTTGTTGGCATAAAATTAAAAGACATTATGTACATAGGTATTAAGAGAAGTGTATGCATTTATAATTGTTATTTAAATTTCAATTGAACACAATTTCACATTGCATGCGCATTTATCGTAATACCCGACACAATTAGTAGTAATAGCAACGTACCCTATTGTAGTACATCACACGAATATATTCAAAATATCGGACAAATATATATGTATAGATATGACAGATTTTAAAACTTACAATTAACTGCGTCTTAAGGTGTGGATTATGCTTCGACAGAGCCTATATTATATCTTTTGGCGTAAGTCTTACGGGACTTCATAAAACTTTCGCCCATCTTCAAAGATTTTAAACATTAAGTATTCAAAATATTTAAGTAATTCCGAAGAGAGCCAATAACTGACATAAATCTGTAAAATAATGTATACTATACAATCGCAAATACATCTATCCAAATTTATATGCAAGTATTATTCCTTTTAAAAAGATTGATGCTAAATTTATAAGTTATATTGGCCCATGCCTCAACGCCCATTCCAGCAATAATAAGATTACTTGATTTGTGCAAAGGTCAACAGATAAGCTGTCGTCTTTTCATACGAGTTCTACTTGCAGCATAGATTACATTACCCATGGAACCAGAAGTTTATCAGTATTTTGAATTGTGCGCACTGGGGTAATCGTTTTTATTATTTCATATAGCTGCTCGGCATGTACATGCATTCAAAAATTATATAACAATATTTGTATCTTCAAATGTTGGGTCTTTTAGTACTTGATTATGCTACGAATGCTCTCGCCATTATGCATTAGATCGAATGCTTCGTTGATTTTGGCCAATGGCATCTCGTGCGTAATGAACTCGTCCACAAGGAGATCCTTTTTTAGGTAGGCCTCCACAAGTTTGGGTACATCCGAAACCGAACGCCAGCCACCAAAAGCAGATCCCTTCCACACACGGCCGACGACCAACTGGAATGGTCGTGTGGAAATTTCCTGGCCAGCACCAGCCACACCTATGACCACGGATGTGCCCCAGCCCTTGTGGGTGGCCTCGAGAGCAGCGCGCATTGTATTTACATTGCCAATGCATTCAAAGGTGTAATCAAAGCCACCATCGGTCAGATCAATCAAATAGTTCTGAATTGCGCCCTTGTCAGCGACTTCCTTGGGGTTCACAAAGTCTGTGAAGCCGAAGCGCTTGGCCAATTCGAATTTAGAGGGATTGATGTCAATGCCATAGACCTTGCTAGCTCCAGCCTTCTTGCAGCCCAGTCCAACGGCCAATCCAACCGCACCCAGCCCCCAAACAGCGCAGGTGCTGCCGGGTTCTACCTGTGTGCAGCGTTAATAAGCTCATTGCTTGAGGTGAATAATTAATTTAATGTGGCTTTACCTTGGCAGTATTCAGAGCAGCGCCGTAGCCAGTGGAAATTCCACAGCCCAGAAGACACACCTTGTCCAGGGGCGCAGTCTCATTGACTTTGGTCAGTGAAATATCTGCAACAACGGTGTATTCCGAAAATGTGGATGTGCCCATGAAATGGAATAGTTGTTTGCCCTTGCACGTAAAGCGCGATGTGCCATCGGGCATAACTCCAGCGCCCTGGGTGAGGCGAATTTTCTGGCAGAGATTGGTTTTACCGCTCAAACAGAACTTGCAATCGTTGCATTGGGGAATGTACAGTGCGATGACATGATCGCCGGCCTTGAAATTGGACACGCCCTCACCGACGCTTTCCACAATGCCGGCGCCCTCGTGGCCCAGCACGGAAGGAAACAAACCTTCGGGATCGGCGCCGCTCAACGTAAATGCATCCGTGTGGCACACACCTGTTGCCGTAATCTTTATGCGTACCTACAAAATATGTACACATACGGGTTGAAAAACTGTAAAAATCGCATTGTCATTGTTCGACATACATACCTCATGGGCCTTTGGGGGTGCCACTTCGATATCTTCAATTACAAGTGGCTTCTTAGCCTCCCAGGCAACAGCAGCTTTGCACTTGATTACCTAAGTAAAAATGCACACTTCAGACATTTGTTGCAGTTAATTAATTATTGCAAAAATACAGACCTTGCCTTCAGTAGCGGACATCTTGTTGCTATCTTTACTATGGAAAATAACCGCAGCGACTGAATCTGGCAAACTCAGAATAGCGAATGATAGAGATGTGCGGAGCCGGCCGCTTTTTTCTGTTGATCAGATGTCTGGTCCTCTCTTTCTTTTTTCGCCCATTGTGAACTTAGTGTTTGTGGACCATGTGATTACCACAAGAGCTGAAATTAAGATGGCTCCTGCCATTTCTTAATAAAAAAAGCGCTTTTGCAATTGATTTAGGCGATTTCTTACAAATTTCATTCGATTAATCGATATTTCGTGATACTTGGCGCCATTTTAATGGGCCTAAAATAAGAGGAAAATGACTAAATATAATCAATGTTGAAATTTAAGACAACCTTTTTTTTTAAATGTTTTTATTAACATGTGGCAACCTTTGATGGGGAAATAAGACCTTTAAATGAGGTGAATTTCAAAAATACCAAATGCAAAAATACTGTCACATAAAACGGTTTTATTTAAATTCAATTAGTTGAATGTTTTTGCACAAATTAGATTATCTGTGCGATCAATGCACTAAATGGTTTATATTTTAAATAATGTTGCACCTCTAATTGTTAAAAAGTAATTCAAATGCATTGTTTTTAAGTAACAGCTGTTTGATTGCATTTTCAAACAAGGTGCCGCGCATGCGTCAATTTGCGGTAAACATTATCCGCCCAACCTAAAAGGCGGCAACGTCAAGGAACGCAAAATCAGCACAAGGACAACGAAATTCTACGAAAAATCAATAATTACATAGCTACCGAGACGGACAGCCGGAAGTGCATATTGTATGCCAGTTTAAATAACTGCAGCACAGAAAAAGCAACTCGCTCTGCTACGTTGGCTTCGAAAACATGAAGTTTTTTGTGTAAACGAATAGTATAGAGAATAAAATGGTCGGCAAGGGCGCGATGAGCGCGGAAGTGTCAACAAAGGAACGCCCTGTTTTCATACCGCCACGTAAACGACAACAAAACAAAGCCGAGGCCAAAAAGCAGAACTATGTGGATCACATAGTCAATGTGCAGGTAACTTACAATTGAAAACAACGATTGATTAGGGTTCTGGATCTTGAAATTTGGTTAACATATTTGTAGCAAAGTCGAGCCAAGCTCTCCCCGTCAAATCCGGGCCTCGAAGAGGAGTTGCTCAAATCGAAATTGATAATCAAAAATAAACAGCCACTGCCACAGCTGCCGGGGGAACCTGGCGGCGCCCAGGACACCATCGCCAGCACCAACTCGGCCAGTTCCACACAGCATAGCAATAAGTCGACACGTTCGGCCAACAATCTGAATGAGTTGCAGAACTTCGAGTCCGTTTCGCAGGGCACCAAGTCAACATCACAGCGTCACGAGAGCAGCACGGTTACGCCCAGCAGCTGCTGCTACTCGGAGAGCAGCCTGGATGCCAAGCTGAGCAAGTCGCAGGACTGCCTAAGTCTGAGCAATCGCTCGTCCTCGAAGAAGCGTGTCAACATACGCACCTCAGACTTGCCACATGCGCGCAGCGGAGGCCGTGCCTCGCCAGACATAGCCAACTACGAGGATCTGGAGTCGGGCGAAACAAGTGTGTTAAATACTTATGATCAAAGCCTGGAGCGTTATCAGGCTCGCAAAACGCTCGATGGCAGCAACTATCTAACCATGACAGGCACTATTAAAAGAGGTCGCAAGAAGGGTCAGTCCATTGATCTGCAAATAAACATCAGTCGTGAGGAACTGGAACAGCTCAATGCCCACGCCATGGCCAGCGAGTCGCAGAAGGGTCACAATCTCTGCTGCACCTGTAGCTGCGGTGTCGGACTTCACATTTTTCTCATCTCGCTGATCTGCTTGCCATTTGTGACAGTCATCTCGGCCATCTACTCGTTCTACATTGGCACATTGACCTGGTATAATATGTTTAACTACTATTGCGAGGAGAAGTCGTATGTGCACAAGATATTCGTCACGCCCATACTCTTTCTGGCCTATCCACTGGCAATTGTGCTCTGCACCTTTGGCCTGGGCTTGTACTCGGGCTTCCGGCAGCTGAGCCTGCAATATAGCAGCTGGGTGAATGACATAACCGACATAGAGAAGGGCTTCTACGGCTGGCTTTGCGGCTTCCTACACATGCCCGACTGCAGCCCCTATGAGGTGGTTATTTTAACCGACATATGCGTTGCGCCACAGGATCCCCAGCGCCTGCACATAAACAAGCCCAGGCAGGAGTTGTCCATGTAAGAAAAACAAACAAGAAAACAAAGTAAAAAAAGCCAGAAAACAAAATTTAATTAGCAAAAGCAGCGCGAACCGTCGCAGCCAATTAAAGTAGTGCTCGGGTGCATCAACAAATTAATATGAATTCCATCTAGTCTGGGTTTAGCCCCCTCTTTTAACTTATCTGTTATTTATGATTTTCATATGTGTACAACAATTGAATCCCAAGCACTACAGGCGCATCATATCGAAATATTTTTGTGACGGTTTCGATTTTCGACCATATGTGTGATAAACCCAATTAGAATCATAAAACAAAACAAATATCCGCTATGATTAAAGCCAGACTAAAGTTTCCTTTTGGCCAAATTTGTTCCTTTCATAGCCTTCACATTGAGTCTAGATATTGGGTTATATTTCATCTATATACTCAAATAGCAGTTGAATGTTCCGAATTAGCTGGTTATATCAAATTTTTGATTTTTTCCAATTCCAATTCGTAGCACAAGGCCAAATTTTAAAAGAACAATTAAGAACACATAAAAAATTAGAAATATTTACTCCAGAGATAACGATTGCATTTAATGATTATGCATTTATATTAAAAAACCAAAGTAAAGGCAAACTTTTTCTTAATTATAAGCAAACAACTTTTTTTAGCTTTAAGTATCAAAAACAGCCAATACTAGAGGCTATATATATGTATACAAAATATGCGATATAAGCAAATGTTTTTAAATAGAAATTCTACAATTTAAGAGGTACATATTTAACAACCGGAAAACGAGCGCTAAAGATGATATACTCTGCCACACACATATTTATTAAATATCTCCCATGAGTCGTGAACGATCTTGGATCTTTAAGTAAAGTTAAGTTTTTTTATATGAAAACTAATTATATTTTAAGTGCAATGATTTGTATATTTATTGAGTCTGGTTAAGATATATTTATGCATAAACCAAACAAGTTTTTCCTAAGAACAACAATTTAGTTCTCGACTGATCGTTCCTATGACACAGATATATGCTATAGGGAATCGATCAAGCCGATTTTGCAACATCGCAAAGAACAAAAACAAAACATATTTAGACCAAAACCGAAAGATCGCTGTCTTGATCGTGAATACAGATATATACGTACATACTGAATATAAAGGGTCGCTCACACGCTAAATGACAACATTATAATACCCTAAGCGGGAGATTGGAAAAGCGCATGCATGCATTTAAATATTACACCTACGAAATTAGTTCGAGAAATAAAGCAAACAAAACTTAAATGCAAAATGTTTTGCTACCAGTTGTTTTCAATTCTATTTCATGCAGTTGTAGGTCGAAACAAATACAAATGTAAGCCATTGCGGTTGGGCATAACCGCTTGCACAATACCATATTCACAACAGGGCAAACATGGTCGGTTTGAACTAAATAAGTGTCTTTATATACATACATACATACGTTCTTGTCGTTAAACTGGTTTGCCACATACTTTAACTTTGCGAAAAGACAAAATGTACACTTTATATTTCAAGCTTAAAGTCTCTAGATTAAAATAAAGTCCAACGAACTAACAGTGTGCAAAACCAGTATCTACCCTTCTCCCCAAACTCAGTATATCATACATACACACACACAGATACATACTTATGTGTACCTTGGTATATAGGCATGTTAGATGGAGGGAGATGGGAACAGAAAAGCCGGCACTTTCCAACACAAGCACAAAAGAAATGTAAACAAGCAAAGCAAAATGTAAGCAAAATCAGCTGTTTGCAAGAAGATATTTAAAAGGAAAAGAATAAACCATGTGTTTTTGAGTGCATATACTATAGACTATATGTAGATGTTGAGTGCATATACCACAAACAAAATATGAAAGTCCCAAATTAATTGATAATAAACATATCTGCGCGCATGTATGCTTATATAGATATACATATTCACGCACATATGCGCATATTTATGTCTGAATATTTTTTCGCGTGTAGACACAAATTGTCGTTGAGCAGAACGATATTGAAAGTTTAGTATCAATTTGGCGTTTAGAACGTGCGGACCTTTATCGCTCTGCTAATAAAAACGAATATATTCGATTCGCAGATCTATCAATAACAAAATACTTAACCGAAAATGGCAAAAGATAACTTAACCGCTGTTTTACATGGCATTAACGACTTGCGATTGGTAAGAAAAAACCTAATTGTAATGCTAATTTCAGTTAACTCTTTAATTTTATGTACAGGAGCAACGTCCTATACCGGAAATATCCGATGAGGGTAAGCTTAAAATCCAATAAGATAAATTATCGGAACCCATCGACTTCAAAAGGTATCGGTTTTCTCGATATATCGTTAATATTTTAAACTTAATATTCACAGAGGTTTTGGTGGCGATGGACAGCGTCGGCATTTGCGGCTCAGATGTGCATTATCTGACAAAGGGTCGCATCGGGCACTTTGTGGTCACGCAGCCCATGGTCATTGGCCATGAAAGTGCAGGCGTGGTGGCCAAAGTAGGCAGCAAAGTTAAGAATCTCGTTGTTGGCGACCGCGTCGCCATTGAGCCAGGCGTGCCTTGCTATAAATGCGATCACTGCAAGCAGGGCAGCTATAATCTGTGCCCCGATATGGCATTCTGTGCCACACCACCCTACGACGGCAACCTGACCCGGTACTACAAGCATGCTGCGGACTTTTGCTTCAAGCTACCCGACCATGTCACGATGGAGGAAGCTGCCCTCTTAGAGCCGCTGTCGGTGGGCGTGCATGCTTGCCGCCGTGCTGGCGTAGGGTTAGGGTCTAGGGTGCTCATCCTAGGCGCAGGACCCATTGGATTGGTTACTCTGCTGGTATGTAAACATCCTACGACGGATCATTTCTGTATTGTATATCCAACAAAATGCTATGTTTTAAAGGTCGCGCAATCTTTGGGTGCCACGGAGATTTTGATCACAGATCTGGTGCAACAGCGTCTGGATGTTGCCAAAGAACTCGGCGCCACACACACACTGCTGCTGAATCGAGATGATACCGGAGAAGAAGTCGCGAATCGTGTACGTCAGATAATGAGTGCGGAACCTGATAAGGCTATTGACTGTTGTGGAGCGGAAAGCAGCACTCGGCTCGCGATCTTTGTAATAGCTAAAAACTGTGAAACGTATTGATAGTTTATTTGATAATCTTTGCGATATTCCGCAGGCAACGCGATCTGGAGGTGTTGTTGTTATTGTGGGCATGGGACCGCCGGAAATGAAGCTTCCTCTGTTCAATGCCTTGGCTCGGGAGGTGGACATTCGCGGTGTTTTCCGCTACTGTAACGAGTGAGTAGGAACTTTATCATTTCATATCATATCAGCTGTTCGATAACATATCTCTTAATCTGTGTAGCTATTCCGCTGCCCTGGCGCTGGTTGCCTCCGGTAGGGTGAATGTAAAGCGCCTTGTTACCCATCATTTCGACATTACGGAGACCGAGAAGGCATTTGAAACGGCTCGGGATGGTCTGGACGGGGCCATCAAAGTAATGATTCATGTACAGCCGAGAAATACCAATAATCCTGTCGAATTTTAACTTTACGTTAAAGCTATCCATGTAACATTAATCAAAAAATTGAAATGAAATGTTTGTGGACACAAAACTAATTTAGTGTAACGTATTTTAAGTTTGAGAGCGTTTCGATTCTTATCTAAATTGATAGTTGCACAGTTTAGCAGTTAGATTTAAATGGCCAAAAGGAATATTCGGAGACTTTGGCGTAGCCTATACGGCTTTCTGCCCAGCAAGTGTGTGTGCCATGGTCCATTGGCTCCAATATTGCGAAATTTGCATAATGAAGAAGCGATCCTCGAAGCTCTGATCAAGAAACGTATGCGAAAGCAATTGATGGCAAATGCAGCTCCGGCCAATTGCTATGCAAGCCGAATGCATGGTGCTAGTGACTCTTTCGCAATCACGAATCCAAGTGCAGAAACAATCAGTGCTCCACAGGAAATAAGCCATCACCCGTTTGGCCTTAAGTTAGAAAGGTCAACCGTGAGAAACAGCAATTCAACGTTTACAACGAGAGGACTTCTTTCAGTACAAAAATATGTTAATAGCTTAACTAATCGCCGCTACAGCAATTCGCACTTCGAAGGATAACTTGCCTGCTTTCCTACATGGCAATAAAGGCTTGCCTTTGGTGAGCACAACAAAAGGCAAGCAATTATTGTTCCTTATGTATCGCTCGCAGAATAAAATTCCTTTACATGATCTTCAAGGTAGTGGTAAGTCCCTTGATTCCTTTATTTGCCTTGGTTTTCATATGTGCCAGGGCCCTTTTTAGAAATGAAAACTCCTGGCAATTGTGGGACAGACCTTCATTGTCCGAAAATCGGCGGAATCGAGCACATTAAGGTAAAAAATATCATGATCATTGGCCAACAATGTTCCGCAGCTGTGATTGATGCGGAACGCAAGGGCATAAATCCCTAATGGACTGCTATTACAGGATATATTTTTAACAGGGTACTACCAACATCCGGTAAATTTGCGCTATAAAGTCTGCTGCTACGCTGGAGCTTCAGGGCTCTAATTCTGGATGCAGGACCAATTGGATTGGTTACACCAATGGCAATGGTAACTGAGGAGTTTTCGTACATCTGAACAGTGATTTGCATGCCTCAATTCTTCATATATGGATGGGGCTAAGGCTTGGCTACGGTTAAGGACTAAACGTGGTGCTTAGCCCCAAGAAGTCGCAGCGGCTGCCGCGTGGAGCAGTCAACTCAATTGACTGCATCGGAATAGAGGGCTGCCCCTGTATTCATTTCCATTTTTGCTAATACCCAAAGTTTGTCGCAAACCTTTGTCAAGCTCTAGAGATGTTTAAAAGATCCTTTGATACTCTAGGCTGTGCAATTGATGTTACAGTTAATTGCTTTTCAGGGACACCAACAATTTCTGTCTACTTTTGCAGAATCTTCCATTCAAATTTTAATGTAAAATCCTTTAGACCTTTATTTGAAATAATGTCATTAAATCTATAACTAATAAAATAGAGTCCGCTTGTTACGAATGAACGCTAAATAGTTTTGTACTTATGTTAGCAAAATTCCCAAGAGTTAGACATTAGGAATTTAGACAAGAGGGGTACAAGGGTAATTAAGAAGGTAATCAAAATATAAAAATATATCTCGTTTGGCTTAGTTTCTTATTGTTTATCTGAAGATAACTAGGTAACTAATCCAGTTTTTGTGAGCGATAATAAATGTAAATGCACTTATTAGTTAGTTATAACAAATCTTCCTTTGACCGACTACGTATGGGAAATGCATTCTATAGTCAAATTTTTCTAGAAATTTCAGAGTTTAAATATGAAACACACAAAAGTGTTAGGGAGGTATCCAAAAGTAGTATATATAAATATATATTGTTTAAAGAGCTAACTCTAAGAGCTCTAATAGTTTTTGAGTATTTACCCATGTTCAATTGGTGGAAATAAATGTTATAATGAAGTAAATGCTTGGATATGAGTCTAGAAATTGGCAATCGTTGGCATCTCAAGCTAGTGACAAACCGTGCACTTTCCTATGAATTTTGACATTATGGTGACCCTAAAGACCTTCGAACAACCTGCCAATAATCCCATCAAATGTTAGCTAAAGCTTAAGCCTTGTGAAATAAACATGTTTTATCATGCACTCAAATTTGTGCAACGTAATTCAAGCATTTTTTTGTTACCTATTAACAGATAATAATTTGTTAATGTGTGGACTATTATAGTCGCCTAGAGAATTGATGGGCCGATTGGATATATTGTAGAAAAGTCAGCTGATTTGTCCCATTACAATAATAATTGACATGTCATATAGACATCGGCGACATATGTGTATACATAGCTATTTTATTACATAAGACTTATAGAATATAATAATTTCATCATAAAGATGGGACAAATGGAAGGAGACATGTCCGAGTCGAAAATTAACCTTTTTTCTTTCAGGATAAGTTGACCCAGCACGCATCGCGTTTCTTTTTTCATTGTCTTTTAAAAGTTTTCCAGAAAACTAACCTTTCGCTCTTCTCGTTTAACCTCAACTAATAATCTAATCTTTCTAATAGCTGTTTTCAAGCTGTTTTCCCTCAAATACGCTAGACTTAGCTTTAAGATAGCTAAAACGACAGCACTGAAGAATGCGGCGCTTGGCTCGACTAAAATTGTTGTCTCTATCTTAGATAGTAGAAACGCATGCAGAATGAATGAAACGGGGAAATAGGGCTACCTTCGGCACGCCGAAGATTTAATACCTTTGCAGAGCCTTTTCATAATGCTCAAAGTGCTTTGCCCGTATCTAAGAAGGAAAGGGGAAAATAGTTAATGCCGAGTATGGTTAAGATATCTTTAAAAACAAACAACTTAATTTTAAACCGATCGTTCCTATGCAATCGATATGATATAGTTGATATATATATATGATATAGGATTTTGCCTAAATGTGGGAAGCATAGTCAGAACTATAAATGCTAAGTTTGGTCAAGATATCTAGAGAAACAAAAAAGTTTTCATTACAACAGCTTTATTTTCGACCGATCGTTCCTATGGCAGCTATATGACATGGTGGTCCGTTCCACCATAAGTACTGCGTGCAGCAGTAAGAGGGACTTTGGCAAAGTTTCATGACGATAGCTTTAAAACTCAGAGACTAGTTCGCATAGAAACAGACAGACGGACGGACGGGCATGGCTATATCGACTCGGTTATTGATACTGATCAAGAATATATATACTTAATGAGGTCGGAAATGTCTCCTTCTATGCGTTACACATTTCACGACAAAATTACAATACCCACAGCAAGGGTATGAAAACAAGGTGTGAACAAGTTTTAATCTCCCACACACAAATGCACTTGCACTTATGCAAGGTCAAAAACAACAAACAAACATGTCAACACAAATGCTGGGAAGTGCAAGCAAATTACAAGCTTACAACAATAAAAAATAATAAGTATTATATAAAATTCGAAGCAAATTGCTGATAAACTCGACGAGCTGCGACAGTGGAAAACGTTGAATTAGTATCAAATCGACGTTCTAATCGCGCGGACTTCTTTCCGTAAACACATTCGATTATATTACAAGGACACGCATTATCAGAATGACAAAGGATAATCTGACTGCTGTTTTGCATGGCATTGAGGACATGCGTTTGGTATGACAATCAGACAAGCAAACAGAAATAAAAAATAATTTCGTTTATTTGACTCTTTAATTCCATGCGCAGGAGCAACGTCCCATACCGGATATTTCCGCAGATGGTATGTTCAGCTCGTCAGAAGAAAGCCCATACATCTGTATCGATTAGGAGGATAATCGATTTTGTTTTTTAATACTGTTACAGAGGTTTTGGTGGCGATGGACAGCGTCGGTATTTGCGGTTCAGATGTGCATTATCTGGCAAAGGGTCGAATCGGGCACTTTGTGGTCACAAAGCCCATGGTCATTGGCCATGAAAGTGCAGGCGTGGTGGCCAAAGTGGGCAGCAAAGTTAAGAATCTCGTTGTGGGCGACCGCGTCGCCATTGAGCCAGGCGTGCCTTGCTATAAATGCGATCACTGCAAGCAGGGCAGCTATAATCTGTGCCCCGATATGGCATTCTGTGCCACGCCACCCTACGACGGCAACCTGACCCGGTACTACAAGCATGCTGCCGACTTTTGCTTCAAGCTACCCGACCATGTCACGATGGAGGAGGGTGCCTTGCTGGAACCGTTGTCGGTGGGCGTGCATGCCTGTAACCGAGCGGGCGTTGGCTTAGGCTCTAAGGTGCTCATCCTGGGCGCAGGACCAATTGGATTGGTTACGCTATTGGTAAGTTGATTGCCTGAAACTAACTAAACCGAGCCATATTTCATTTCAAGTGTTCAAGGTCGCGCAATCGATGGGTGCCACGAAGATTTTAATTACGGACTTGGTACAACAGCGTCTGGATGTCGCCAAGGAATTGGGCGCCACTCATACTCTACTGATGAAACCTGGTGATTCCGCTGAAGATGTTGCGGAACGTGTGCGTCAAGTAATGGGTGATGAGCCCGATAAGTCCATCGACTGCTGTGGAGCGGAGAGCACCACACGACTGGCAATCTATGTAAGATCTTCACTGATAAGCCCTGTTTTATTTATAAATGCTCACAACCTTTGTTACGTCAGGCTACGCGACCCGGAGGTGTTGTTGTTATCGTGGGCATGGGCCCGTCGGAAATGAAGCTTCCTCTGTTCAATGCCTTGGCTCGAGAAGTGGACATTCGCGGTGTGTTCCGCTACTGTAACGAGTGAGTAGAAAACTCTATAATTCTTCCAGCTATTGGATGACCTATCTATTTATTTTTAAAGCTATTCCGCTGCCCTGGCGCTGGTTGCCTCCGGTAGGGTGAATATAAAGCGCCTTGTCACACATCACTTCAACATTACGGAGACCGCGAAAGCGTTTGAAACAGCGCGTCTCGGCACAGGCGGTGCCATCAAAGTTATGATACATGTACAACCTAGGAATATCAACAATCCTGTCAAATTTTAGGTATACTTTAAAGTAAGCCTAGCATCATTATTCACAAAAATGTAATACATGGTGCGATACGGAACAATAAATTTGTTAGCTTGGTACAAAATTTCATTTATGTTCTTAGAGATTCTAAATTTTAACTCTGTTTTTTATTCGTTTAGTTTCGGTTTACCTTTAGACAAACAAAAATAATACGAAATGTCCAATTTATTGTATTGGCGGTGCACACGAACCCTATACACTTATTTGTCCATCAGATATGCTGGCTACCGCCCGTTGGCTCCGATGATCCGACACCGTCATGGAGATGACTCCGTGCCCAAGGACACTAAGAAACACGTCCGATCGCGAGTAGCGAAAAAGGGTGAAAACATTTCCACTCAACTAAAACTCGATGATTCCAAAGCCAAACAGAAGATAGCTACAGGGACTGTACCCAAGCTATCCATAGAACAAGAAATACAGGCACTGGGCCACGTTGTTGGCAGCAAACAGAAAAGGAAAGACGCAATCAGTAAGCCGACGGACGCTAAGACTTCATCGAAATATAGCCAAACGGTTGATGATGAATCTAATGACAAAGCTGATAATGATAATCTTGACTCGAATGCGAGTGCCGTGGAAACCAGGGTTAGGGCATTTGTTGATTCAATAGAAAGGAATACAGCTTCAAAACAAAAACCTGTTCAAGGCCAGACAGATAAAGAGGCCTCAAAGACTACCAAAAAGCAAGCTCAATCCTCAAGTTCTATAACAACCACCTGCACTAAAAACGCTAAAAATAAGCAAGCAGATAAATACACCAAAGCTTCGCAGACCGAATCGCAAAAACGTTCAGAATCTGCAACATCTAAGACTGAGCCCCAAGTACCATGGGAGGGAATGTTTGGAGAGCTTCTCAAATCTAGAGCTAAGTTGCCCATCGAAGGAGGAACGAAGGGATTTGGTTCTGAAGGCAGAAAGTCTCAGTCGATGGTCTTGGTTGGCCGCAATCAAAATAGTGAAGATAAAAATAATATTAGATATAAGTTAACTCAAGGGGAAGCTAGACCACAGATTGTGAAAAATAAATTAGAATCTGCTGGAGAAGTCACAAGTTTGTCCGAAACGAGAAGCAATAGCCTGGGCAGTGCAGTACAAAATCTACCAAAAAGGGCGGCTCCGTGTACCGAAATCAAAAACGCAACGATACTGATTCCATGGAAAACGGAAACTTCCCGCAGCAATAACACTGACAAAGCGGAATCAAATCAAGCTAAAACAAAAGACCGCAGACGGATTAGTATCCGCAAAACAGGAGCTAGATTTTCTATGGAAGGCAAAGTTGATCAAAAGTACTCGGCCTTCAAATCTACTGTTCCTCTAAAGGACAAATCCAATACCTCCTTCAAATTTGGGGACAAGGTTTCTAAGCCCGTTCAGTGTCAGACACAACTCAAAATTGGAGTTATTAAAGAAGATCAATCATTAAAGGATATACTAAAGAGTTCTAATAAGCATGACGAATGGATCGCTAAGATTCTCTCCCCTCCAAACAATGAATCCTTAAAGACCAAATCGAATACAGCCTATGAAATTGACGATGGGTTTTCTAAAGCTAAGCCCCATCAGAACAAGTCGGACAACAAATTTGCAACGAGCAAACCGGATGAAGCTTTAAAGGACAAATCCAAAATCCAGTCAGAAAACAAACCCACAGAAAGTGAATCTGATGAGGCCTCAAAAGATAACTATAACAGTACATTTAAAGCCGACGACGGACTTTCCAAGTCTTCAAAAAATAAATCAAATTCCATCAACAATGTTAAGAGATGTAATTCCAAAGCCAAACACTCACGTAATGCGTTGATCAAGAAAACCAATTTAATGAAACCCGATGAGGCCTCAAAACTCAAACCTAAGAGCTTCAACAAATCGAAGCCCTCTCAGAGCCGGGACCACAATAAACCCTCAGCAGAGAAATTGGATAAGACCCCAGAGAACCACTCAAATAGCACAGATTTGCCTTCTAAAGCTTTGCAGAACCAGTCAGCCAATATATATGCAGTTAACAAAGTGGATGAGGCTTCCAATAAGGACCTCTCTACACCTGAAAAACCCGATACCAATTTGCTGGAGTCTGTCAGTGCCGAAAGTTCTTCGCCCATTCGTGATGGAAAGCTCTCGGGTGATTCAATCAAGGCTGAAAAAACTGAACCGCATTCGGTGAACACTGCAGCGGAAGAAGTCTTCAAGACTCAATCAAAGTCAGCTGAAAATAAGGATGACGTCAACTCAGATTCAAAATATCGGTCTAGTATCGATCAACCCAATTCCTATAAAAGGAAAGCAGAAATTCTGCAATCGAAAACAAAATCAATCGCGTTTGGTTTAGCTGACAAACCGAATAAGGGCACGATTGCTTCGCTTTTGCAAACTGTTTGCAAGCTATCACCGAGTGAAGAAAACGGAGCCAGAAGCCATGAAGAGGTCGTAACTAAACTTAGGGAAAAGATTAAGAAAGAGGAAGAAAAAGCGGCGTTTCTTGAAATTATAGCCGACGACCTGCGAACTAGACGTGAGGCCGACGCCTGCCCAGAGAAAGATAATCAAAGAAATCCAACGAAAATTGGCACTGGAATTCCAACAAACAGTTCACCCGCAAAGGATAATCCTTGTTCTGATCAAGACATTACTACGACTATTGCAGCAATCCTTAAGGATTTATCAGAGAATTCTGCTGCCTCTAAGATTCGAGAGTCGGAGTCTCTTGGAGAAAGTGATGGTCATATAATGTCCTCATCGTTGGGTAATTCTAAATCAGGCAAAACTTTGACATCTTATGGCAAAGCCGAGCTCCTTGGTTCCAAGTGTGTGACGAATGTAGATAATGTAGAACGCGATTCAAAAAAAGTGGATAAGAAATTCAGCACCAATCTTACTGCAGATAAAGGCAACGATGATCAAACTTCTAAGGACATCATGAAAAACAAATCGACTGTAAAGACACATAAAATCGAGGCGGAAGATATAAAAGCTGACCCCCTTTACAGTTTCAAAACAGTGGGTGAGAATCGCAACTTCTCTAAAAATTTAACTATAAATATTGACGACGATGATGAAACGTTGAGATTAAAGGCCGAACAGTTTTTGAGAGAAAGCGAAGCAAGACAAATTCTTGAGAAAACTAAACATGTAGATATCCAAAAACTAGATGTCAATAAGCCAGATATCGAAAAGCCAGATGTCGTTAAGCGAGATGTAGTTGCCGCTAAGCTAGTTGCCGCTAAGCAAGTTGCCGTTAAGCTAGATGCCGTTAAGCTAGCTGCCGCTAAGCTAGATGCCGATAAGCTAGCTGCCGCTAAAGCAGATATCGTTAAATTAGATGCCGATAAACGAAATGTCGAACTAGATGTCTCTTCACAGCAAAAGCCAAAGCCAAAGTTGACCATCTCCCAATATCTGTATGAAATGTTTATGGGCAAACGTAAAAACAACAATACAAGCGGCCGCAGAAACATCACCACCTACTCCGCAGTTAATAATCCAAACTCAAGGCTAGATAATCATACTGAAAACAGGAGCAAAAAAACTTTTAGACCAACTGCGAGTAAGAAGACAGAAGATACTTTTATTTCGCCGGATCTGGAAAAACGACAGCTAGGTAAAGAAGCCATACTTAAGGAGCGAAGAAGTAAATCTAAAGAAAATGGGCATGGTGTGAATGACAACGACTCGCGTTTCGATGATCACTTTGGCGTGTCCTGTTCAAATCAATCAATTTGCTTGCCTGCCATGTTATGCGAAAAACAGACACTGAGCTCAACCCTAAATGTGCAAAAAACAGAATCGGAGGAGAATTTGTATAATTTTAGCGATGACACTGATAGCACTGAACGCACAAAAATTCTCGGTGGTACTCCGTACAAATGCGTGGACAAAAGCCCTAGAGCAAAGCTTAAAAACAAGAAGGATATAGGCGCAATTGTGATCAAAGGTGGATCTAAAAAGTGCTTGAAGAAGGAAACCGAAGACGACGGGGATTGTAGCAAGCGAAGCTTTGGCGCGTTGGGTCGACAATTAATCCAAAACTTGGGTAAGTATATACATTTACATGCCAGTCATATGAAAGGATAGATCGTTATAAGCGCCACCAGGTGGTTCCCAGCAAAAAATATATAAAATATCGGACTTTGCCTATCATTAAAGGGATAGATCATTATTATCGCCACCTGTTGGTGTGCAGCAAAAACATATACACACATCTGACTTTGCCTGTCATATTAAGAGGATAGATCAATGTTGGAGCCACCTGTTGGTGTGCAGCAAAACCGCATAGAAATTAAATTTTACCTGACATGTACAAGGATATGTCATTATTAGCGCTACCTGGTGGTTCGCTGCAAAAACAGATTAGCAGATTAAATACCGACTTTTATTAGGCATTCAATGTCACATCTAGGAGAATGACGGCAATTTGATGTATACTTGTTGTAGTTGATAATACGCTAGAAATAAGCCTATCGCATAGACTATTAGGTTATTTGTAAGTCAATAACAAATTACTAACTTATTTGGTCACAGTATTATATATTTTCAGAACCGAAAAGAAACACTAAGACAACGAATCCAAGTACGCGCGACAATTGGAATATGGCATGGGAGATCAATACGCTAAGCAGTAAAAAAGTTGTTGATAAAAATTTCCCGTTCATCAAATTTTAGATATTTGTGAAGAATAATTAAAAATAAACAGTTGAATGCATTTTATTTGCCTTGAAGTACATTCTCTCGAATTTTGTGTTTTCATCAGTGTTCATCCGAAATATTACTCATTGCTAATTGTGCAGATAATACAATCTTTTTACTGAAAATTCGTAGTGGAATATTTCGAACGGATTGTTTGATTTGCTTTAAGGTCGCGCCCCCATGACGTCGAGAATCCGAGCACAGATTGCTTTAACATATTTAAATATAGAAAACAATATGGTTCAATTGAACATTTTAGTTGCTAAATTATAGTTTATTATTATAGTTTATAATCACTATCAGTATAATCATAATTATTGGGAGGCTTTGTGACCTTTTCATATGTAAATTGAGTATTTATTTATTTTACGAGTGTCTTCCTTATTATTCAATACAGTATACATATATTATGAAAATTTAATGCTAAAAGCCTAGTTAGAGTTCACACTTATCCAATAACATCACCGAGCGAAGGAGGTGTTTTATTTGCCAGTCCGGCCAGCTGTGCCCCTGGTCATAGCTGGGAATGGTCAGTGGCTTCCCGAAGGTATCCTGAATGCAACAATTAGGGGTAGAGTTCGGTAGAGAAAACGTGTAGCGTAATCTGTTGTGCAAGTAGATAGGAATAAGTGGCTATAATTTCTGGTTGGTCTGGAACAGAGAATTGAAGATGCCCTAACAGAAAAGGAGAATCTATATCGCCAACAATCAACTCATGTAGGAAGACATCACCGAGAATTGTCCCACGGTTGGTTAACGACGGAAGATTAAGAAGAAGCAGTCTGCTGGAGTAAGATGGCAAACGAAGATAAGGGTCCCAATTTAAGCCAGAAATTGCATCTGAACAGATTCAATACGGTCCTGGCTATTGTTATACTGCGGAGACCAGATGCAAGAGCAGTATTCAAGGATAGGGCGAACAAGAGAGATGTACCTAATTTTCGTTATAAAAGGATCGTTAAACTCTTTAGACCATCGTTTAATGAATCCAATTACAACTTTTGCCTCATTAACGATGGTATCTATATGCAGATTGAAGCTGGGTTTAGAATCAAAAAGAACGCCTAGATCCTTAACTGTTAGTATACGTTGCAATGAAGTATTGTCAATTGTATAGCTGATTGAAGGTCATAAACACACACTTTGAACAATTTAGATGCAATTGATTGGCCGAACAAATCGTCTTGTAGACGAGAATGATGTAGGGGATAAGTGTATGATAGAATAAGTTTCACATCATCCGCATACATAAGTACCCGGGCATGTTATATAAACGAGGGGACATAATTTATAAAAAGAGTAAAGAGTAAAGGACCAAGATGACTCCCTTGAGGAACACCAGAAGTAACGTGAACCTATTTAGAGGTAGTCTGTCTCAGTATTACTCTTTGGGTCCTACCTTTTATATAAGAACTAATCCAAAGCAAAAGAGATGGAGGAAAACCTAATCGGTCAAGTTTAAAAAGTAAGATGTCATGGTGGTCAGAGTCAAACGCCATCAGCTTGCATTTTCGAAAGGAAAGCATCATTTACCAAGGAAGACAACAGATTTGCAGAAATGAAATGAAGTTGGCAAAATAAAAGATGTAAGCCTCAAGCTTACAAAATCCTAAAACTGTCTCGGGTTTTGAGAAAATTGCATTTTGCAACGAGAAAGATAATTCTCAGGGCACTGAGAATTAAGAAGACAGAAGTTCGACTTGGCTATGGAATATTGGCCCAAGTCAATACTCAAACCAGACCTTTTAAGCTACGAAGAAGCGATTGAGGGAATTGAATTAGGAGTGCAATCATCTAAGATGGAGATCAGAGTTCAGCAATGTTCATATCAACGGCGTCATATAAAAAAGACTAATCGATTGTATGAATACGTTGATTAAGCAAGGAATGGTTTCCTTTGCGAAAGCAAGGGCGGGGCTTATAGGTAGCTGATGAATGTAAAAAGAGAGGATTGCAATTGGACATTGCAACCTCTAAAGTAGGATGATGATATACATCCTCAGGAAGGGATAAAGGAGGGGACCTGGGCACATTAGCAATAAGGTAGTCATTAACAAATACCAGATCAAGAGTTCTACTCATTACAATATTGAGAGTAATAAACGAAAAGAAGTTCCAAAAGTAGACAAACCCCTTGTAGCATTGAATAAATTGGTATTAGCCGGCCATAAATTTCTTGTGGTGCCTCAGTCATAAGTCTTGCATCGGAGATATACAATTCGGATTCAGCACTTGTCCACCGAAGGCGTATTTGATAATAGAACCAACACGGAAAGATTCCAAGAAGAGGTTATACTCTATATACGGATATAAATTCATATAACCATAATGAAAAGCTTGCATCAATAATAAAACCGCGTTTCGCAACACTATTTTACCGACTTTCATTCAGAGGTTGCTTTTGATCAACTTGTTCTAATTGGATTAATCGATGAATCCTATTGGGGAAATTAGAATACCTTGGTATTATATGAACGATCGCTGCTAGAAACTTTACGATTCCCAAAGAATAAATAATTTGTTAAATAAAGTACAGGCCGAAAATGATACTTTTTCGAAATAATTTGAAGTAATAGAAATATGTTAACGTCAGTTGTTTGGATACACATAAAGCATGCTTGATAATGTTTGTCAATTAAAAAAAGTCATCAAAAGTGGTTGATCTGTAGTCAAACTACATTTTCGGTTTGACTTTTTTCTGGGCCACAGTAAAAATTTTTCGTAGAAAACCTATTTTTATAATAAAATTAATAGCTCGGCTTCAATATGTTTCCGCGTGGTTCATGGATTAAGGCCTGCAATACGTGTATGCAGCCCGTAATCACGTTGAACTTTAGCTCCTTGCTATATAAGGGCCTGGCACAGACGATTGAAAACTGGCATATTACAACACGTAATATGTCTATGGGTTCGAGTAACGACAGAAAAAAGAAGCCCTGTAAGTATTTCAATAATCTGTTCAATTAATTAAAGCTCACTCGGATGCCAAAACAGACGCACATTCTGCAAAAATGATAATCATTATTCGCCGACACAATAAGATATCGTCAGGCGATAATCGGTTAAGTTCTAATCAGAAAAGTAAGCTGAAGTCGCAATGCAAGATATTGGCTAGGAAATTTAAACTTGATTGCCAGCGCTTGGTGGTCGAAGAGTTTGGCGGCAATTTTTTATTAGACAATAATGTAAAAATGTCGACTAAATGCCAAGAATTACCTAAAGAAGAAAAGTGTCAACTGCTGGAGGAGATCGAAAGTGTAAGAGCTCAATGCGAAACTTTGGGCAATCAGGAGAACCCCAACAAATTGGCCGAGCTAGAAAAACTCAGCAATGAAGCGACCGCACTTGGTAAGCTATGCACAGAATTATATCAGCAGCAAGAGAGCTACAAATCGGCAGACGAAGAACTTAAGAAACTGGAATGCGATCTGCTTCAAGAACCTACGAAAAAAAAAACTGTGGATAAAGCGGAGATGTTGGAAAGACACAAAAAACAACAGCAGAAGCTTAAAAAACTTTCCAAGGAATTGGCCCAGAAAGAAATGTGCGCTAAGCTAGAAAAACAGCAGCTATCTAAAAAACAGAAGCCTAATAAATCTGGTAAGAGTCCGGCCCAGAAGAACGAACAGAAGGGAAAGCAAAACCAGGAACCGGCCGAAAATGACAACTGCGAGGAATCGGCCAAGTTAAAAAAATTGAGGATGGAGAAAGAACAGTTCGAAAGGCAGTGCAGGGTATTGGAAAAGCTTAAAGAGCTGAAGGAACAGTGCAGAGCATTAGTTGAAAAAGCGAAATGTAACGCCATGAATGCTAAGCTAGAACAAGAGAAGAAAGAAGCGGAAGCTCAGGCGAAAAAGTGCAAGGAAATGGCTGAAAAATCCGCTAAATTAGCTAAGCAAGAACAAGAAAAGAAAGAAGCGGAAGCTCAGGCGAAAAAATGCAAGGAAATGGCTGAAAAAGAACAATGCGCTAAATTAGCTAAGCAAGAAGAAGAAAAAGAAAAGGAAGCTCAGGCGAAAAAATGCAAGGAAATGGCTGAAAAAGAACAATGCGCTAAATTGGCTAAGCAAGAACAAGAAAAGAAAAAAGCGGAAGCTCAGGCGAAAAAATGCAAGGAAATCGCTGAAAAATGCGCTAAAATAGCTAAGCGAGAACAAGAAAAAGAAGCGGAAGCTCAGGCGAAAAAATGCAAGGAAATGGCTGAAAAATCCGCTAAATTAGCTAAGCAAGAACAAGCAAAGGAAGCTCTGGCGAAAAAATGTAAGGAAATGGCTGAAAAAGAACAATGCGCTAAATTAGCTAAGCAAGAAGAAGAAAAAGAAAAGGAAGCTCAGGCGAAAAAATGCAAGGAAATGGCTGAAAAAGAACAATGCGCTAAATTAGCTAAGCAAGAACAAGAGAAGAAAGAAAAGGAAGCTCAGGCGAAAAAATGCAAGGAAATGGCTGAAAAAGAACAATGCGCTAAATTAGCTAAGCTAGAACAAGAAAAGAAAGAAGCGGAAGCTCGGGCGAAAAAATGCAAGGAAATGGCTGAAAAATCCGCTAAATTAGCTAAGCAAGAACAAGAAAAGAAAGAAGCGGAAGCTCAGGCGAAAAAATGCAAGGAAATGGCTGAAAAAGAACAATGCGCTAAATTAGCTAAGCAAGAACAAGAGAAGAAAGAAAAGGAAGCTCAGGCGAAAAAATGCAAGGAAATGGCTGAAAAAGAACAATGCGCTAAATTAGCTAAGCAAGAAGAAGAAAAAGAAAAGGAAGCTCAGGCGAAAAAATGCAAGGAAATGGCTGAAAAAGAACAATGCGCTAAATTAGCTAAGCAAGAAGAAGAAAAAGAAAAGGAAGCTCAGGCGAAAAAATGCAAGGAAATGGCTGAAAAAGAACAATGCGCTAAATTAGCTAAGCTAGAACAAGAAAAGAAAGAAAAGGAAGCTCGGGCGAAAAAATGCAAGGAAATGGCTGAAAAATCCGCTAAATTAGCTAAGCAAGAACAAGAGAAGAAAGAAAAGGAAGCTCAGGCGAAAAAATGCAAGGAAATGGCTGAAAAAGAACAATGCGCTAAATTAGCTAAGCAAGAACAAGAGAAGAAAGAAAAGGAAGCTCAGGCGAAAAAATGCAAGGAAATGGCTGAAAAATCCGCTAAATTAGCTAAGCAAGAACAAGAAAAGAAAGAAGCGGAAGCTCAGGCGAAAAAATGCAAGGAAATGGCTGAAAAAGAACAATGCGCTAAATTAGCTAAGCAAGAACAAGAGAAGAAAGAAAAGGAAGCTCAGGCGAAAAAATGCAAGGAAATGGCTGAAAAAGAACAATGCGCTAAATTAGCTAAGCAAGAACAAGAGAAGAAAGAAAAGGAAGCTCAGGCGAAAAAATGCAAGGAAATGGCTGAAAAATCCGCTAAATTAGCTAAGCAAGAACAAGAAAAGAAAGAAGCGGAAGCTCAGGCGAAAAAATGCAAGGAAATGGCTGAAAAATCCGCTAAATTAGCTAAGCAAGAACAAGAAAAGAAAGAAGCGGAAGCTCAGGCGAAAAAATGCAAGGAAATGGCTGAAAAATCCGCTAAATTAGCTAAGCAAGAACAAGAAAAGAAAGAAGCGGAAGCTCAGGCGAAAAAATGCAAGGAAATGGCTGAAAAAGAACAATGCGCTAAATTAGCTAAGCAAGAACAAGAGAAGAAAGAAAAGGAAGCTCAGGCGAAAAAATGCAAGGAAATGGCTGAAAAAGAACAATGCGCTAAATTAGCTAAGCAAGAAGAAGAAAAAGAAAAGGAAGCTCAGGCGAAAAAATGCAAGGAAATGGCTGAAAAAGAACAATGCGCTAAATTAGCTAAGCTAGAACAAGAAAAGAAAGAAGCGGAAGCTCAGGCGAAAAAATGCAAGGAAATGGCTGAAAAATCCGCTAAGTTAGCTAAGCAAGAACAAGCAAAGGAAGCTCTGGCGAAAAAATGCAAGGAAATAGCTGAAAAAGAACAATGCGCTAAATTAGCTAAGCAAGAAGAAGAAAAAGAAAAGGAAGCTCAGGCGAAAAAATGCAAGGAAATGGCTGAAAAATCAGCTAAATTAGCTAAGCAAGAACAAGAGAAGAAAGAAAAGGAAGCTGAGGCGAAAAAATGCAAGGAAATGGCTGAAAAAGAACAATGCACTAAATTAGCTAAGCAAGAACAAGAAAAGAAAGAAAAGGAAGCTGAGGCGAAAAAATGCAAGGAAATGGCTGAAAAAGAAAAATGCGCTAAACAAGCTAAGCAAGAACAAGAAAAAGCTCAGGCAAATAAGTGCAAGGAAATGTCTGAAAAAGAACAATGTGAGAAGTTAGCTGCTAAGCTTGAAAAAGAAAAGCAGGAAAAAAATGAGATAAAAATGAAATGTCAGATAATGGAAAGGCTACAAAAACTGAGGATGCAGTGCAAGAAATTGGCTGAAAAGCCGAAAAATAAACCAACGAATAAGAAAAGTGTAAGCCCAGATGACATTAGAAAGCGATGCTTAGAAATTTCTCTAAAAAAGCAGTGCGAGAAATTAGATAAGCATGAAAATCATAGCAAGAAAAACGAAGGCCAGGATAAGCAATGCAAGGAACTGGCCCAAAAAGAAAGTTGCGCTAAACTAGCTAAGCAAGAACAAAAGAAGAAAGCTCAGGCGAAAAAAAGCAAGGAAAAGGCTGAAAACGAAAATTGCGCTAAACAAGCTAATCAAGAAAAAGAAAAGAAAGAAAAAGAGATAGCTAAGATGTGCACAGATTTTGCTCAAGAACAAAGCTGTGATAATAAACAAAACGTGATAATGACAATACTTGAAGAACTGAAGGAACATTGCTTGAAAATTACTAAATGTACGCCTAAAACCAAGGCAGGAAGTGACGTTCAAAGTTTATGCAAGGAAATGGCTGAAAAAGAAAAATGCGCTAAACAAGCTAAGCAAGAACAAGAAAAGAAAGAGGCGGAGGCTCAGGCGAATAAGTGCAAGGAAATGGCCGAAAAAGAAAAATGCGCTAAAAAAGCTAAGCAAGAACAAGAAAAGAAAGAAAAGGAAGCTCAGGCGAAAAAATGCAAGAAAATGGCTGAAAAAAAACAATGCGCTAAATTAGCTAAGCAAGAACAAAAAAAGAAAGAGGAAGCCCAGGCGAAAAAATGCAAGAAAATGGCTGAAAAATCCGCTAAATTAGCTAAGCAAGAACAAAAAAAGAAAGAAAAGGAAGCTCAGGCGAAAAAATGCAAGGAAATGTCTGAAAAAAAACAATGCGCTAAATTAGCTAAGCAAGAACAAGAAAATAAAGAGAAAGAAGCACAAGCAAAGAAATGCAAGAAAATTGCCGAAAAAGAACAGTGTGATAAATTGGCTAAGAAAGACGAGCAAGAAAAACAAAAGAAGCTTAAGCAGCAATGCAAAGAAAATGCTGAGAAAGCAGAACGCGAAAAAATTGCCAGGCAGAAAATGTTGAACAAGGAACACTTGGCTTTAAGAGAACAGTGCGCAAAAATGGCTAATTTTAAAAAGCTAAAGGAAATGTGTCAGAAGTTGGCCGAAGAAACAAAGTGTAAGTATGAAATGACGACATATGAATCAAGGGTTGTTTCGATTAAGAAAAGTGATAACGGAAAGCCACAAAAGGAGGATTTTTGGGAAGCCAAAAATAGTAAAAAGACTATCTGCCGAAACGAACAAAAAGCAGCTGGTGCAAAATTAAGAGAAGAATGCGAAAGAATAGCGAATCAGACTTCAGATGATTCCAGATAAGTGTTTAGCAGAATCGTTGAAAAAGGAAGTACAAATATTTTATATTAAGGCCTTACAAATTTATTGCTATGTGTTGACGGAGCTATCGAAGAAGAATTATGCAAATAATTTACCCCAAATTTTGGTAATCTAAAGAAAAGCACATTCATACAAATTATGTTCATAAATACATAACAGCTCAACCGATACTTGTTTTTATCATCGGATTTTTACCAACTTTAAGGGACAAATATATATATATTTAAATCCTGAGTAAAAAAGGACGGTTCTATTGGATATATGTAGTTTAGCTTGTCATATATATCTATATCGGGATTTGCAGGTATTTCAGGCTATCAAGGGTGTCCATTGAGTATGACTATGGGCTGGTCTGTTTCAGTTTCAATATTGTTGATGTGTGCGCTGATCCCGCTTTTTATTCACCCAATTTTGATTAGGGTATAAAGACAAAATTGATAAGAGGTGTTTAATATCGATACAATTTATCACGAGCACTTCTTAGTTTCGACTATCGCTCGCGCAAATACTTATATACACGCATATTTTGAGCGGCTTAATTGAGATTTCCAAATTGACTAAAAATGTGTTTGGCTGACGATTATTTTTACGCTTTCTTTTGGACGGAAAGCTTACATATAAATGAGAATTGAAGTAATGTAATAAGAACAATTGAAAAGTATACAGATTAACAAATTTGAAGCACACTTGGAATATAGTAGCGCGACAATTAAATTATGGGCTTATTGCTGGTGCTGTCGCGTTCTTGAACTGAAATGTTGGATAGCGCGGAGCAAAGGTGTTGTCTCCGATGCTTTGCGTGTGTTCCGAATCATCACGGCCGCTTATGATTGGTGCACGGTATTCCGTTTCCACAAATTGTGGTGGCGCTGCAAAAATAAAATGAAAACTTTCCTTGTACGCTTGTTTAGTAATGAAAATTAAATTTGTACTAACGAATATTAGGGTAAAGTGCACCGCCGGCACTATCCGCCACATTCCAGCCAAGGGCACCACCCAATCCACCATCGCCGGGTGGACTAACTGGACTAACCGGTTGTGTGGGTGCTAGAGAAGGATCCTCTGTTTGTGGTTTTAAAGCAGCCAGCGGTATTGTGCCGAGGGTAATTGGCACTTTGCCGGTGAGATTGCGATGTGGTCCACTTACATCGCACTCCACATGCAAATCATAGTCCAGGGCAATTATGCCGCAATTTAGTAAGTTAGTTGGAGGCAGTGCAGGTATTTCCATTTGCTGTGTAAATGTATGAGATTCTCCGGCGTTGACGGGTCCAACGCTCAGCTGGGCAATTATCACTTTTGATTCGCGTTTCTCACTGCGCGGTTGGTTCGTATGGAAAGTGACAAGTTTACGCAATTCAAATTTAACTGCGGTGAGATTCACATTGCTGGTGTTATCAACCTCACAGGTTATGGGCAATATTTGGCCCGAAACATAACCAGTTTGTGGTATGCTTGTGATGACGGACAATGGACCAGACCGGCAGCAAAAACAACAGAATGACTTTTCCAGTTCAAGCTTAAACGTTTCCTTAACACGCGGATTGAGATTTAAGTCAACTGGCGCTATAACAGTAAAGGCCATTTTCATATCCTGATCAAACTTCCAAGGCCTATCCAGGGTAACTTTGATCGTATAGCGCACATGACCGAATTCACCCTCAAACGAGGAAGGCAAATTGGGCGGTAAGGCGCAAGTAAACGGATAAGTGTGAGTGCCCGGCGGCAGCTCGGTTTCGGAACCTGTAACAAAAAGGATGTAAACTTAACAATTTATTCATCGAGATAGAAGAGCATGACTTACTGTTCTTGCCGCCAAGCAAGTAGTATTGTATCTTGAAGTACTCCTCATGACCCTTCAGGTGCGTAGTCTCGTTCTCAGTCTTGCCTTCACTCGTTGTTACGTTACGCTCTTCGGTCCATTCCGTGTTAGCTTCGCCCAAAAAACGTATAATAATGCCTGCATTGAACAAGTGGTTGGGCATTTACTTGTGTTTGTAAAGAATACAATTTATTTTCGTGCCACACCTCGCACACCTCGACTGCGTGTCTCGCAAATGCTAAAAATAACTGGCTACTGCGACAAATGCTCAGCTCTGCGATTCTGTCCCGCTCTATGACTGCCAAACCGATGACATCATCGCAAACAGCATCATTCCACTGTTGCGTACCAATAGGTTGACCTCGATTATAGGTTTAATGTTCAATGTTGTAGAAATTAATTTGGCAAATGAATGCGTAGACTTTAGAAATGGGAAATGGGAGTATTAGGTTTTTCGTTTGTAGCCAGCTACAGAATTGTACACAAATACAATAAAGAAAACAGGGTCCACCCAAAAACCACGCCATGGGTGGGTGGTTTGCTTATTTATTTACATATATATGACTAACGGGACCGGCTTTTTGCTTGTGAGCAAAATGGAGATTAGAAAACCAGATGTCTTATGAACTAAATCGGCATTTGGTTCTCTAGTATATAAATTGATTAACATTAGCTGCTCTGTTGATGCCGTCACTTTTATGAGTAATACCAACTCAATTATACAGGTCGGAGTCGGAATACATATATCTATTTGAATTAAACTCTTACCTCGTACTTTTTTGGGCGAGTCAAAAGTTATTTTGACTTGGCCGTTGACTGTTTGTCCAGCGTAGTAAGTGTTCCATGGATTGTCCAATTGCACCTCACAGCCTTTGAGACCCATTGTTTAATATTAGGCTAACGTACAAAATAATTCAACCTGTTTAAGTGACAAACACCAGCGAAACTAAACAGTGCCGTATCGTACGGTATAAGTTCGTTCGAGCGACTTACTGAACTGAACATACGAACTAAATCCCGAACTAAATTCCCTGGTTCGTTTACATAGTTGGTTTCAATAACGCTTTTAGAACTTAACATTTTAATAACAGCTAACCAATTGAGTGCAAATAAAAGATTAATTTTAAATGATCTAAATTTTCGCATATTATTTTATGCTACATTTGAGAAAATATCAATTATATATAAAAAGTCACAGTAATCTAAGAATATTCTGTAAGGTGTGAGTTATTTTTGCGTTAAATAGAAAGGCTTTCATTCGACCAGTGCAAAATGCTGCTTAACGGTGGAGTAATATAGTTTAATGCAGCCCTTGCCCATATTCGATAAGTCACATGTTATCGAGTCGGTGATATCGACTATAGGATCGAAGAAGAAATTTTATTGCGAAAACGTCTTGTGTGCTAAATTTGGCTTTTAGTTATTGTTGAATACTGTAATTTACGATTAACATAATAGAAAAGAGTGAAGCAAATGTCGCTTTTTCGCAAGCCAAAGAAAATACAGCGACGCGTATTCTCAAGTAATGCAGACGAGGACGATGATGCGTCGGCTATGGACATTGATGGGGGTATGGAAACGCCCCCACCGCCTCCGCCTATAATTTCCGCATCCGGGAAGCGTGATAAAGATACAAAAAGCAAAAAAACAATTCGGCAACCCGATGAAAGTGCAGCAACAACTGGTGCAGGCACTGTCCAGCACAAGCCTAAGGCACTTCTAAGTTTTGCTGACGATGGTGAGTGAATGATCATATTTGAATGATAATGTGAAGCGTTTACCATTTATCACTATTCATGCAGAGGACGATGGGGAGGTGTTTCAAGTGCGCAAATCCTCGCACAGCAAGAAAGTCATGCGAATGATGGACAAGGAGCGACGCAAGAAGAAGCGCGAGGAGCGTGCGGAACACACTGGACTGAGCGGACACCCGGGTTACGAGAATGGTAGTACTATCCATCATTTAGAGTCGTCCAGTGCCACTGCTTCGGGTGCTGGTCCAGCCAATCTGTCTAGTAGAGTACAGAGTAAAAGTAAAAAGTGTGATAATGATATGATCCAAACCGAAATACGCACAGACGACTTTGTGGTAAGGTTATTATTATTCAATTTTCCTACAAAAAACAACAAACAATTTTTTACGATTTACGTACCAATCAAATATATAAAAAGAATATGGAGCAGTTTAATTTACAATAGGAAAAACAAACCAAAAAATAAGCAATACATATAATCTTGGATATGTCTTTGGCTTGATTGTTTAAAATGCTTATAATCACATCTGCAGATTGGCCACATGAATACAAAATTGCTCCAGAAACAATGCTACAGCCATAAGATAGATCCTTGTCAGAATCTAAATATTTATTACAAATAAGTTGGAGCTTATTTACGATTTATATTGCACATTTAACCTTTGTTTTCAATTAACCACCACTCCCTTGCACTTACTAATGCATGTTTCCTTTCTAAAGCTAGTAGACACTTCGAGACCAACATATATCATATATAAATGGTATACGTACATATGTATGTGCGCCTCAGTTTGGTTGTCTCGAATTGTATACAAAATATATTGTAAAGCTCTTAAATTTCCTGCAAATGCATTCAATAATATTTGCTTCACTCTTGCTCCCAAAACCAGCTTGTTGTCAAGAAATCAGAAACTCCTGATGTTCTGTTAAATGGACGTGCCGCGATCTGCGCTGGTCGCGACGATATGAGCGACGAGGAACAGATGGATGATAGGGATCATGATAAAGCGCGGCATCGCTTCTCAAAACCGGAGCACTTAAAGCAAATGCTGGAAAGCGGTTCCATACCGGATGCTGCCATGATCCATGCGGCACGAAAACGCAGACAGCGAGCTAGGGAGCAGGGTAAAGGCACAACATTACTTGCTGTAGAGCTTTAATGATAAAAAAAAATGAACATTTTTAGGTGCTGGTGACTACATACCCATTGAGGAGCCCAAGGAGGCGCCTAAGCTTAGCACACGATTGCCACGTGAAGATGTTGAAGGCGATCAGTCGGACGATGAAGAGCGCATGGATATGAACGACATTACGGGTCGAAAGGAGCGTGAAGAGCGTCGTGAACAGTTTTATGCCGTTGAGAATGATTGTATGTAGTAGTCTGATAGCTAGTACAATGTGTCCAAGACCAGACGGCAACAGCACGTCATTTCTGTAGTGATTCGTTTGTTCTTTCATACAATTTATTTAATCTTTGTTCAATTCTCACTTTAGTAACCGAGGAAGATTCCGATCGCGAAATGCACGAATGGGAGAATCAGCAGATACGCAAGGGTGTCACGGGCGCCCAACTCGTTCACGCCCAGCATGAAACCGTGCTTTCACGTTTCATGATCAAGCCATCAGCGCCGAGTGGCGATGAACCCTTAGAACTGGAGGACATAGCGCGACAGGTGCCTCCATCAACGGCAACATTGTTGGAGCAGGCCTATGCAAAGACTAGCATTGATAGACGAAATGCCATGGCATCGGTAATACGTTCCAGCGTAGTCAAGCCCAAGAGGGAAAAGACGAAGGCGACGGCTTTGCGGACACCACAGGAAATGCGCACAGCAATTTTAACGCGTCTGACAGAACTACAGGAGCGAAATGAGGATCACAGTGCCAGCATTGCGCGCATTGCAGCCGAGTTGAAATCTTTGAAGCTGCAACAGCTTGAGTGTCACCAGAATGCGCCTACGGCGGCCGCTAAATACAAATTCTATCAAGAGATTAAATGTTACGTTAACGATTTGGTCGACTGTCTGGCTGCCAAGTCGCCGCTCATAAATGATCTGGAGAAACGCGCCCTGCAGCTGTATGGCAAGAATCAACGATATCTAGTCAATCGGCGGCGGCAAGACGTGCGCGATCAAGCCAAGGAGATGGCTGAGGCATCAAGTAAGACGGCTGAAATTAATTCAATTAATTTATTTATTTCGTCTCATGTTCGATTTCAACTTGCAGAACCACTGTCGGCTGCTGCACGTCAAACACCGGAACACGAGGAGCAAGTGCGTCGTGCGGCCGAGCGAGAAGGCCGTCGAACGCGACGTCGCTGTGAGCGCGAGCGCAACTATTTGTTAGCCTCCCATCTGGATGGCATGTCTAGCGACGATGAGATTGCCGATCAACAGCAGGAACAGTGCCAAGCAGCGAAGGATCTAATCGAATCGCAAGCAGCAGAAGTCTTCGAAGATGTCACTGATGATTTCTGCAAAATCGATCTGATACTTGTTAAGTTTTATGCTTGGCGAAAAACCGATATGAATTCGTATCAGGATGCGTTTGTGACTCTCTGCCTACCCAAATTGCTGGCGCCATTGGTGCGTCATGAGCTGCTACTATGGTCGCCACTGCTAGAGGAGTACACAGACATTGAAACAATGAATTGGTATCAGGCGTGCATGCTTTATGCCTGCCAGTCGGATGAAACGGTTGAGCGTCTAAAGCAGGATCCCGATGTAAATTTGGTGCCCTCGCTGATAGAAAAGATTGTGCTACCTAAAGTGAACTGTAAGTGCTGCCTCAAACACACACGGATAATAGATTAGTTTAATTATGTTAATTAAATACTGTTTGCATTCAGCCCTGGTTGCGGAGTGCTGGGATCCATTGTCAACGACACAAACGTTAAGACTCGTTGGCTTCATCAACCGCCTGGGTCGTGAATTCCCGCTAAGCAGCAACAACAAGCAACTGAAAAAGCTTTTTGAATCAATTTTGGAACGAATGCGCCTCGCGCTGGAAAACGACGTATTTATACCCATCTTTCCCAAACAGTAAGTGCAAGTCTATAAGATGAAGAGCGTTAAATAAAATAATATTCATCCGTTTTCAATTTTAGGGTGCAGGAGGCCAAAGGCTCGTTCTTTCAGCGTCAGTTTTGTAGTGGTCTTAAACTGTTTCGCAACTTTCTTAGCTGGCAGGGTATTCTGGCCGATAAGCCGTTACGGGAGCTAGCCATAGGAGCTCTCCTAAATCGCTATCTTCTTATGGCCATGCGTGTATGCACGCCAAATGATGCGATTAGCAAGGTCTATATTATTGTGAATACTCTGCCAACAGTTTGGTTGCTGACCAACAGCGATACGCTGAAGAATTTGGAGTTATTCATAAGCTATATACGACAAACGTTGGACAATTGCGATGCTAATAACCCGCTGCTTATGTATGTATCTAAAAAAGAACTACAATTTTTGTAAATAGAACAATTTCATTTAATCTATATATTTTATTCGATAGGCAATCCTGCGACAAGGCGAAGCAGATACTACAAAGACTACATAGCTTATAAAGTGCAGACATTACATAAATTTATACCAATAACACTTATCGCGATTTAAACTTAGCTCAATGATAGAATTTTGCTTTTGAATTGTCAACCACAATCAAATACTATTGATATTTCCTATCTAAGAAAGCATAGCAATAACTATATCCCCCGGTTCCCCTATAAAACTGCTCAAAACTGTCGGCGACTATTCAAGAATCTGTCTACAAATTATGCATAAACAAAACATGTACATACTTTTATTTAAATAATTGAATCGTTTTTTTTTTTTTGTTGGTTAGTCAAACCCTACGACAACCAAACTTTAATAAGAAAAGCGTCTGTAGTATATAAGCTAGTTCGGGACAAAGCCTCTTGTTTTGATTGTCTTACGTAAATAAGTACTACTTTGAGCAACCTAAAAAAAGTGATACAAATTCAGACACTCTTAACTTTATTGATTGTATTTAGGAGACTTGCGCGCATAGCAAAAATAAAACAATTTTTAAATTATTTACACAATACTCAACAATTCCAAAAATACATATTTCTTCTAGAGCAGACCATAATCAATTATACTGAAACTGAATTTGAATTTAAATCTGTACTGTTATTTTTTTTTTTTTGGAAGCCCGGAAGTTTTAGATTGTATTTTAATCAGCCTTAGAGACGGATGCACGTGAATAGTTCTGGGCGAGATCCACAACCTCCGCTTGCAGCGACTGCAATTGTTCGTTAATAGACTTGAATTCGGCACTGTCAGGCGTTGCTTGTTGCAGCATTTGCAGGACAAGATCTGCAAGAAATTGTCATGTTAATTTAATTTAATTTTAATTTAATACTGAAGCCATACCATGATAACGTAACAACAGGGCATTTTGCGGTTCATTTAGAGTGGAACGAATATGCTGCAGAATGGCCGATACAAATTTGCCAGACGCATGCAAAATGCATCCAGTGATTGTGGTGAAGAGTATCAGCGCAGCCAGATGAAGTAAAAGTGCGGGCTCATGGCACTCCAATAATTGTTGCAGTAGCTTCTCCTTGTGGCCGACAATCAGTGCCCGATCTTTTTTCTTATCGGCCTTTTTGATAATCATACTACACGCTTTCAGAACCGATTCCGTGGCCAGCTCGAAATCCTCAATGCTTTTGTTCAAGGCTTTGTTTTGTTCCAGTAAAGCGTTGCGATACTGTGCATCTAGTCAGGAATAAGTCAGGAAATAAGTGCAAATGGCATGACCGAATTTTTTTTTTTTATTTTACCACACTCTTGTATCAGTTTAATGCGTTGATCGACGTTCAGGTTTGCGGACTTGACCGACAGACTGCATTCGGCGGCCACATAAAGCGTCAGCTCATTGCAAATGTCGTTGCCCAGTGATTTGAGTAAATATTTTACCAGCTGCGTTTGCGTGTCGGCGTGGAACAGCTTTAGGCCCTTCTCGTAGAGGCGTATGTCGACGAGCAGCATGTTAACGCGTTCCTGTATGGCAGCATGTGTCTGGCGTCGATTCGTTTGCGGAGTCGCCTCATACAATTCCTGGGCCTTGGCTAACGCGACCTGATTTAGCTGGCTACGTAGGAAAATATAAAAGGAATGAGCTTAAAATGAGACATGGCCAACTGCAGTTCAATTTACTTCAAATAGAGTGCGGCAATTGGCTTGGCTAAGTGCTCCAGACCCTCCTCCTCCAGTGTGATCTTGATCAGATTTATGATATCCGAACTTTTGACCAGTTCTAGCGCTTTAACGGATTTGCGCGTATTACCAGATGAATGCTGCACTGTGTCCTCTTCATCCTCGCTGTCATAATTGTGAGCAGCCGCACGGCCGCGTTGATGCTTCTTTGTCGACTTGGTTTTAGTTTCGCGTCCTTGCGCACCGCCACCCGCCTTGCCGGAGGCGGCTTTTTTGCGACGCTCATCGCGCTTGTCCAATTTGCTATCGTCATCTGCATCGTGGGCGGTGCTCGAATTGTTGCCCTTTTGAGCCAGCGTTTTTTCTACAATATATTGCTGATAGACGCCATTGTCGATGGCTGATTTGGCCAGTGCCAGAGCCATATCATGACAGGGTTGTACCAATTCCGTAAGATATGCCTGGGAAAAGACTGCAGCAAGCGTGTTAAGAGAGGTTGTTGGTTATTTCGAAAGTCGATCACTTACCGATGCTTTCCAGATATACAAAATGGCTGGAATTGCAGTGCTTTTGGGCCATGACTGCGTCGAAGGCCTCTGCAATGTCTTCCTCCGACAAATTGGATGGCAATATGGTGGATAAGTCTAGATAATGCTTGGTGGCACTGCACTCATTCAGGGCGGACACCACGGTCAGCTCAATAAGACGTGCGCCTAGCGCAACACGCTTAAGGAACAAGAACTGTTCGTTCGGGAATTGCTTGCGTATGTAGGTCTTGGCATCGGAAATGCCCAGCTTGTTGATAGCCTCGTACTCCAGGAAGCTGTTTTGCTTGTAAAATGAGTTGACCCAGTCGGCCTGTGTCTTGGCATAAATGTGCGGCACATACTGAGCATTGGCCTGCTTAGAGGTCACCTGGCCGGCTGGCGAGATTTCATCGAGCAGCGAATGAAAGATCTTCTCCTGCACATTGATCTGCTGCAGAATAACAGCCACATTTGTTGGCTTGGTGATGGCTGCCAGAGCGCCACGTATTTTCGCCTTGCAACGTTGTATATATGCTTGGGTAAAAAACACGCGCGGATTGCTGGCATCCTGACGACCCTTAATGATCTTTCCCAGATGCTTTTCCACCACATTCTGCTGCAGAAAGTCCGAAGGCAGATCAAACTGTGACGTTAAATCCGATATAGAAATTTCACCACGTTGCGCCAGCTTTTCGTTGATCTCCTGCGCAATGTGCGTAATATAGCCCTCATCGATGAGCTGGCCAAGCATAAGGTATATCTGTGGATTCTCGGCCGCTATGCGTTCCGCCACCGTAACAATTCGCGACAGATCAACATTTAGAGTTTTGCTGACCTCTACAAGATTGGCGCGACCCCCGTTTGCATACAATTCATCTTGTATTTCGCGTTCCAAATGGTCGGGGGTGATGTACTCCTTGCCATCATTCGTAAAAACGACATCCAGCAGTTGCTTCTCCAGCAGCAAAGTAACTATTTCAATGCAATTCCGTTCCGAAAGCCTGGCCAGAGTTAAAAGGTTATAAGGTGACAGCTGTTAATTAGCTATTTGACTGTTTCTTACTTTTGCAGCGTGGAAGTCAGCTGCGCCTTTTGAAAGTCAGCTGCCAAGCGTTTTATCTCGTCCCAATCGCTGCTCATTTTTATTTAATAGTTATTGCTAATAGTTTTAATAAAATCGGGCTTCAACCAGAAATGTGACGCGTCAACAAAAGTTGACGCTATCGATAACTTATCGATAATTTTTAATCAGTCAGCTGCTTCAGTTTGATAAGATTTTGGTATTTTTCTAACTGCCGACATACGTTCACACCTTGTTCTTAGATTATTATTTTTAAATCAAATATTTAGATCGAATTGTCGACTTTGAAATATATTAATTGATATGTATGTCTGTATAAAGCAAGCCATGTATTACTAACACTAACCGTGCCAAGATGTCGATATCAAAATTATTCGTGAAAGTTTTCAATGAGGACATTTTCGAGCACCTGGATCAGGAAAACTACAACTCTGACTTGGAAGATGATTTGGAGGGGGCAAATTGCTCCACTGTGCCGGATCCGCGAACGCCAAAGCTCGATGAGCTCTCCGTGACAAAGTGCGTTGCATCAGTTGTCAGACATGAGGGTAGGGATCTATTTCACATTCTGAATCTTTTGTAGGCAAATGACCATTGTTAGAAACTGGTTGGATGACAAGTTTCAGCAGATACAAACAGACAGCAATGAGGAGATACGAAAACTCTATATGGAGACTGAGGCGCGCATCGGTCCCGAATTGGCTATCTTTGATGTGGACTATACGACAACTGTGCGTGTATCTACCGATAGGCTGGCCTTGCGTTCCCAGGGAAGTTTTAACACGGTGCGCGCAAATTGTTGCGTTTATGGCGGCCGTTGGATGTATGAGGTAATCATCGCAGTTACGGCCAATGGCCGGGGTAAGGGTATGGGCTATGGATTGGTGGTTGCTTAGCCAACGGTCAATGACATTGAAGTTTCTAAACAGATTTTGGAGAATGGGGTGCACGTGCGCGTTATCGACATATACTAATTAAGTTCTGTTTGCTTTACTAGATCCAATTGCACACAAAAGGCGTCATGCAAATGGGCTGGGCAGCAACCAATTGTGGATTTAATGAAAATAGCGGTGTGGGAGACACAAAATTCAGCTATGGGTACGATGGCAGCAAGCAACAGGTCTGGCACATCTCAACCAGAAAGTAAGTTGAAATCCTTGAAATCGAACTCTTGATTCTAATCCTTAAACTTGAACAGATACGGCGAGAAGTGGCAAATTGGTGATATCATAGGTGTCACAATTGATGTCGATCGCGAGATTATCGAGTATTATCGTAATGGGCGTTCAATGGGCGTGGCCTTTGACAAGATTCAGAGAGGGCCAGGCATTACCTTTTTCCCTGCCATCTCGCTGGGCTATACACAGGGCGTACAGGCGAACTTTGGCAATCGACCGTTTGTATATCCAGTGCCCGGATTCCAACCTCTGATGGCACGCCCCATATTGAAGCTGCGTCGTGCCAATTTAATTATGGACTATCTCATCAATTTGGCTGGCATCTTCTCTCACTATAACGCACAGTCACACACAAGCCAAGCAACTGGCGACATACGTGTGTCCACCAAGAAGACGGTCTACTGTATATTTGCAACTTTGCTCATTGAGCGCTTCACGAATGAAATATTTGATCCCTATATCATTGAGGATGTGCTACTGACGCGTATCACAAATATGACTACACTGCCGGCTGAGAAAGAAAATCCACATAGCGTGCTCATGGGCCTCTTGTCCTTGTTCTGGAACTTTATGGAGGCCGATGAAATCAAGTTTGTGCTGCGCAAGCTGGTCAATGCCCTCTTGGCTATCTATACGCACACCGTACAGGGCATGGACTATGAGAAGCATAGACAGGCGCTAAGCGTACTCCACTGTATCTGCTTGCATGAGCAAACGCGCAAGTATCTGCTGGAGGGCAAGCTCTTCAAAAAACACTGGTAAGCTGAGAAGTTTGTGGATTTGCATATTGGATTGTTCTCTTACGCAAATGAATTCGGTTTTTTTTGTTGATTTCCAGCTTGGCCTTCTTTTTGTACGTACATCCGCTAGAGTTTTATGTAATGGAGGAGATACTGCCCGATTATATGGCCTGGACAGAGGGCATTGATGGTCCCAAGGACAAATATTTAAATGCTGTGGAAAAGCTGCGCAAGATCACCGAAGCTTTGTACGCGACCCAAAAAGAATTGCTAAAAACGCTGATGATCAACACAGATGGCAGCGGAGAATCACCCTCTAGTCGTAAACTTTTTCTAAACAAAATGCGGCGTTATGTCATCGATTTAAGCATGGAACAGCGCGTTAGTTATTGCCATTAGCTTTCCAGAGCATTTCCAGTTACACGAGCCGTTTTATTTTGCAGCCCTTTCACGCCTTTTTCTTTATGCAGTCCAGCATACAGCATCCGCTGGATCCGCCAGTGGCTCTTGCCTTTGTCTGTATACTAGTCGATCAGGTGCGATCACTGTTTAAGGATGAACTGCCCACTCACCTTATGGAAGTGAATGCCGATTACTTTGTGGATGGTACATTCGATTATATGCACCTTGATCGCGTTGGCGGAGTTTTGTCGCATCTACGTAAGGTGCACAGGGGGGACATCGATTCGTATTTGGGCATAGAACGTACCCAGCAAATCTATGATGAGGATCACAATTCTGTACGGGTCAACGAAGTGGGTACGTATGGAGAGGGCTTTGGCGAGGTTTGCGTAACTTTTAAGATACATCGTTTTCAGATACCACACTTTATCTGCTAGGCGAAAATATCAACAATGTTGCAGTGATTGGTCATACGCAAGGCGCTAACAACTCAACGTTCACCCACTTTCTTAATCCGCGCATAGCGCAAAATGCAGGCACAGCCCCAGGCAGCTTATCCTCAGAGGCTAGCGTATGTGAGCTGCTGGACATTTGCGTGCTCTTTTACTACTCAGCCGGACACAAATATATAGTCAAGATAGCTGCGGTGCGTGATGAGATTGCCATGCTGAATGAGGTGCTAAAAGAGACAAAATACTACCGTGAGGATATCGAACGCAAACTGATAGCCCTGGAACACCATGCGAATGTCTGTATGAATGACAATCATCATCATATAATGTCCGAATTGCGGTCCAAGTTCAGTCAGCGACAAAATGTGTTTGCAGTGAGTGATTATCTCAGACTTTCTCATTGAATTCACTTATTTATTATTTTATTTTACCATCAACAGACACGTTCCATATCTCTGGCAAGGAAACAAGTTTGGCTGCGTGCTGTAGCACTGAACAGCCATCGGCGCTCGTTGTTGATATGGTTAATGGAGCGCATCGTGCGCACATTATCGGTGAGCAGGTCTTGAAATTTTCACAAAAGTTGTAGCTACTTATAGGAATTGCCTTGCTTGCAGAGCGCATCAAACATGGGTCCACTCTTTGCATTTGTACCCGAAGTGTACATAAATACAATGCCAATTTTGCTGGACACCGTGATGGATTTCAGTCATCATGATATGCGCGCTCAGTTCGAAGTGGCGGATGCCGAGTGCGCTGTCAATGCCGCAGCAGAGTTTTTAGGCTTGCATTCGGCGGATTCGCGTATTGTGCTTGCCTCCTGCAAAGATTCGTTATTGCAGGCACTGGGCACACTCACGTGCCACAAGCCGGGAGTGCGTGCGCTAGAACGTTGCTCAAAGCGCTCTCAGGCGGCTTTAGTGCGTGCTCTGCTACGACCATACGAGAATCGCGCCTGGGGTCAAAGCAATTGGCTGTTGTTGCGCTTTTGGCTGGGCGAGGGCTATGCCTTTAAGGATTCGCGCCAGCCAAGTGTGTGGCAAGGTGGCTCACAGCCGCTGCAACAGGGACTGTGCCGCAGTCGGTCGAAAAACGAATCGCACACTGGTCTGTTACACAATGTGGCGCCGGCAAATCCTTCCAAACACTTTCAGCGCTTAATTGGATCTAAAATGTTTGAGGACGAACCGTTTGCCACCACTTTCCTTAACTCTGTGCTGAGTCAGCTAAATTGGGCATTCTCAGAGTTCATACTGCTGCTTCAAGAGGTGAGCTGCTCCTTCTGTCTGTATGCTCGGTTTTCAATGATGTCTCGAATACTTTTTACAGATACAAAACACAGCTCAGCGTCAGGAGAATACGCTCTTCGAGCCGAAACAGCTCAAGATCTGCTCCATGTGCTTTGAGCTAACAGTATCGCTTATGCGTTGTTTGGAAATGATCATAACTGTGGTGCCGGACGTTGTGACCGATGAGTCGCGTCCAAATAGTGACTTGCTATTGAATCGTATATGCCAGCTGATCAGTCAGGTGCTTTCACGCGTCACAGTGCCGCCAGGTTGCTTCCAGTTTGTGGTGGACATGTGCTCTGCTGATCTGAATGCCGTCACACATTTTCCCATCATTAGTGCGGCACTGGGCATATTGTTGGCCTTGCTGCGCAGCGAATTGGACAACGATGTGACGCCGCAGAAGGTGACACGCATATCGCGCGCCTTTCTCACCGATCCCAGTTTTCAGTTTGCCACACTAGAGTTTGCGCTGGGCGAGATACGCACTCCGCTGCTGGAGCAGAAGGAGATACCTCGTGGCAATTTCGATCCCTCGTCGCGACCACATATTGATCCGCTGACTAATGATGTGCGCCTGCCACAACTCAATAACTCCAAGCGCATTCGCGCGGATCCACCGATTATTAAGTTTGCGCTTTCGGATTGTGAGTTTTTTAACGTTCCATCACATTTTCTTTACTTAGCCCATTATCTTCAACAGATCCGACCCATGTGTCCCATGACGAAATCGAAGATGTACGCCATCTTATTGAGAATCTGCGCATCAAACAGTCTCTGCTCTCAGATATTACGCTACCCTCGGAGGACTCGTTGTGTCCCATTTGCTGTGCCAAGCCGATCACTGCCATTTTTACGCCCTGCAAACATCAATCGTGCAGCGACTGCATTATGCAGCATATGATGAACTCCAAGGTCTGCTTCTACTGCAAGACCACCATACAGACAATCGAAACGCTGGATGGCACTGTCATCTACTCCAACGATGAATCGGTGAACAATGGTACAGAGACTATTTGAACTACCCCACCGCAAAAACCAAACAACCCAACAAAAATCTAGTCACCTTTAAACAAAAAATTGCTACGCTTAACATGTGGTTATTTACACATAATAGTACATACATACTATATACATAGATATATATTTTTAACTTCAGTTTTTTTCTTTTTGTATCTTATATGCTTGCAATTATTTCAGATGTGATATGCTATTGTGCAGCTTAAACACAGCTCTATGAACAGAAAACACAAACCAAATTGAATAGTTAGCAGATTAATATACTTATTTTTTTTTTTGTCATTTTATGATCTCTGGTTAATGCAACTATTTTCATATTTATTTAAGAGCACACAAACTCCAAGCAAGTGCATTTATATTTATGTTTAAGCTGAAAAACTATTTCCAAAATAGTTTGCATTTAAACATTAATTGATAACAATTAGTGGAACGTCTATTTAAGTACGATAGTTTATGTCAACATTATAAGATAATACAACTATTTAAATTCACTTTGTTAAAGAGCTGGTGGTTTCATCAAATTATGGAAATCAAACTTTATTTGTAAACCAATTCCTAAGTTATAGAATTTTAAAACCTGCCTAACAATTAAAATTAAGTAACTAAACCAAATTTAGACAATTCCCTAAAAATTTAAGCGTCGCATTTGTCCCGTTTCAATTCTCGTGTTATATATTTATTGAAAAGTACAATTTATGGCTGGCCGCGAGGTTTTGAACTTCAGCCAAATACAAATATTGCATTTCTGGAAATACAAATATAAACTTTTAATCAATTCTTTTCATCGTACTTGCTTCGACTTTTCATTTCATTTTCAATTTAGAAAAATAATCAAGCATTTTGACACTACGCTGATTATATAATACAGTTAAGTCCATATAGATAAAGGTATACAGTTTATTTGAGCACATTTATGTCTACATATGTGCCTCAGGTGGTGCCAGGATGTGTTAAGCCTTAACTTAATTAAAAAGTTTTCGTTTTGGTATTGTCATTTTCGAGAGGTCCAGAAATTTGTAGCCTGTGTTGAATATTTATCAAGGTACATTTAGAAGCAATTATTTAGAAATAGAACTATTCGATTTTAACAGTTTAAACAGTGTTTTTTTTTGTTTTCTTCTAATAGACATGGACATTAAAGCCTTCCAACTAACTACAGTTATACATTTGTATATAAATAACACAAGTAGATACACATGTAACACACATATATATATATATGAGAATCAACATCTAACTACAGTTTAAGATCTAATAATTGCTGACTATACTCCAAGAGAAGCACGTGAGAACATTGAGATATAGACGATATGACTCAAGGTGCATTCTATACAGTCCCATTTGCCATCGCAGCTCATTTATAGAACGGTACAGGCATTCGAGTGCATGCGATGCGAGTGTCGTCCATTGCCGTGACTGAATCCGCTGCAGCACTGATGTGAGATGGGGCCGGAGCTGCGGGCATGCTGGAAACTCTGGCTGTTACTCATCTTGGGCTCGTGCAGCGAATGATGACAGCTGGGCGCATGGCTGTGGCTGCAAAAAGTTGCCAATTAAATTGGTCTCAGCTACTCGACACGATCTCTTACCCATGGTTACAAATGCTCGAATCGGATATGGAGCTGGGCATGGCACGACTCGAGGCCTGTGGCGGCGGTGGTGGGGGCAGAAATAAGGGACAACCACCAGCTGCCAGATCATCGCCACCACCATCGTGGCCAAAAATAGCGAGGCGCATATTGGCCGCCTTGGCCGCCGATTGGGATTCAACTTCATGCGCTTCTTCTATCATCTTGTCTAGCTTCTCCATGGCCTTTGTTTGTTTGGCGGCCAGAAACGCCTTGCGTGCCGCTTTGGACATAGAGTGGGGTCTGCAATGAATAAGATTATGCTTTAAGGCCTTAGTTTTGGGTAGGGATAAGTGCCCACCTGGCCGGCGCGGAATTGGAACGATGCGGCGGTGGTGAATGCAGAGAAACGGATGTCATGGAATCTTTAGATACAGGTCGGCTGTTGCTGCTGCTTGCCTGCACCACAGCTGGTGCTGTGCCGACCAAAGTCGGCGCGGGCTTGTCACGGTGCATGGGGCAAACTCCACGAGTTGGTGCAGCAGCAACAGCAGCAGCAACAGCTGCAGGTGGAGTCGCACAGATCTCCTTGGATTTGGTAGCGATTACTGCTACTGGCGCTGTCGGAGGTGTCTTTACTGTCTCCCGGGTGGTGCTGGTGGAAAATGTGATTTTTCTAATTAGAATGGAGGTGGTGCCATGGGCCACGTTGTTGAGCTGATACATACTTCAACTTCATGCTCCTCTCCCGCTCCAACGAGGCATTGGATGTGGATGGTTTCATGCTGGCGCTGCTGCAGCTTGCCGATTCTCGCGGCGGCGCAGTTGAAGGCGGCGTCAGCTGATCCATGGCGGCCAGTTCCTCGGGCGTAAACTTGTCGGGATTGCTGGGGCGCGGCTTGTGCGGAGCACTGCCAATGCGAAATGGTGGCGTTGGGCTAAATCCACATGGCGATTGACAGCTATTTTTGCCGCTGTTGCTGCTGTTGCCCAATGGGCCGCGCGAGATTTGCAAATCCTCCAGAAACTCCTCCGTATCCAATATTAGCGAGCCAAAGATGTCGCTGGGCGAGCGCATGAAAACGTGACCAGTGGAATTGGAGCGGGATTCGCGCCGCTTATTTTGCTCTGGCAATAAGCCGGTGCCAGCACTGCTGCGCACAGGCGAGTTGGCAATGCTTCTTCTCGCCACATCCTTGAAGGTTACCGGCGAGTAGATGCGACTGCTGCGCTCATCGGTTGCTGCCGCTGCTGTGGCTGCTGTGGTTGCTGTTGCTGCAGCTGGCCCATGATGAGCCATTGTAGTGGCAGCAACCAGTGCACCGCTGGCACCCAGCACCACATTTGACATGGCCGCCGGCGGAGGCTCAGCTGGCGGCGGTGCTATCGGTGCTGTCGGTGGCTGTGGCTTAGGCGCCGGCAAAATGGCCTTGGGCATGGGTGTTAGCGGCGGTGCGGCGGACATCGGATGCAATTGTAGTCCAGCGGTTAGCTGTAGCGGTAGGCGATTCTCACGCTCCTCCAGCCAGTAGGTCTTCATGGTGCCTTTGCCCTTGACATCGATCTCGCCGCGCTCGAGTATTTTATAGCTCGGTCCAATCAGCACCTTGGTGGACTCCGATATGTGCACCTTCATGGCAATACTGGTGGACTCCATTCTGGAGGCGGTGTTAACGCTATCGCCAAACAGACAATAGCGCGGCATCTTTAAGCCCACAATACCAGCCACGACGGCGCCCGAGTGAACGCCCACACCTGCTCCGAGAATAGGTGGAATGTGTGAAATAAGTGGAAAATATATGGAATCTATTTAATGGAAAAGCTATCTTACGTATTCTCAAATGCTGTCCCGTGGAGGGATCCTTCAGATCGGTTATGGCGTCGACCATATCCAGGGCCATATCACAGACTCGCTCGGCATGATTCGCATCCTTATCCGGTGCTCCAGCCACCACCATATAGGCATCACCAATAGTTTCAACCTTGTATACAGAATTGCGCTCCGTGAGCGTATCGAAAATTGAGTACATGGCATTCAGCATCGATACGACTTCCATGGGCGTAATTCGACTACAAATCTCCGTAAACGTGACGATGTCCGAAAATAATATGGACACACTGTCAAACATCTGTGGGATAGTTGCAAGTTAGTCTCACCTAACCGGCTATTTAGAGTGGTCTGGGCACCCACCTCGCACGTATCTATGGGATTCTCGCCGCGTCTCAAGCGATCAGCCACCTGCTTGGGTATCATCTGATAGAGAAGTTCGTCGGTGCGTCGCATTTCCTCATCCAGTTTGCGCATGGACTCTTCCAGTTTCTTGGACTTCTGTTGCTCCTGATCCAACGCCAGCTTCAGCTCTACGGACTGCTGTGTGCCCGCCAACATGAGATCTCTGCTGAAATCGTGCATGGACAGATCGTTGATGTAGAGACCAGTTGTGATCAGCGAGGTCAGATCGGGCATCACTGGCGTGCCCAGGAACATGATCATGCGCCAGTTTTCCATATAAACCATTTGACCTGTAAGCAGAACAGATAAGTAATTAATTATAATAATTCCAGTTGTAGAGGCTTGGCGGATGTTGTTTCCTATAATGTTTATATATGTATATATATATATATATATATATATATATATATATATATTTATGTCATTCAAGGTTAAGATTGTTCTGGGATTACTAAGAAATATATAAAATATAAAAATAATTTTATATTGGTTTAATAATTAATATAACTTTAGAAAGAGAAGAAATGTTTGTTAGAAAAAAATTGGATTTCTTTATAGAAATTTTAATACTGATATAGAAGTATTTAAACTATATGTATTTAGGGGATGTTTTAGAAGTTGCAACTTTATGTTATCTTTTATAAATGATATGCTGCATTTTACCTTTTAGCCGAAGGGATTTCTCCGGTTCGCTGCCATCGTCGTGCAGTAGCAAGTCCTCGTTCTGTGCATCCAAACGCTCTGTAACCGGATCCACGGTAACCAGCTCGAATATGTTGTTGGTGCGATTAAGTATCTAATGGGTTGACATAATTAGTAAATATGCATTTACGCTGGCGCAGTGCACATACGGTTTGAAACTTGAATGCAATTAGCGGGCGCACCAAGTCGAACCAGGCTGTAATCTTCTTGCCTAATAGCTCCGGCAATATGACCATCAGGGAGTTGCCAATGCTGCGCACAACCATGTCAGCACTGTGAGTGCAAAAGGGCGGGTTTGGGTGTGGAGGAGGGGTGGCAGCTGTTACTAATCTCGCAGGGGATTTGTTATGCGCAGAAGCTTACCCAAACACGATGCAAAATGGAAATATCTCAAAGAGGACGTGTGCGCTGATGGGCAAATGCTTCTCCTCGCGCGTCATGGCCAGCGAGGCGAGGGTGAAAGCCCGGTTATCGAATGTCAGCTGAAAGGTTACGTGCACCGTATCGAACAGAATCTCCTCGCGCACCAGCTCAATGTGCATCTCCTTGTGGTAGAAATACCGCGCCACCTCCCGTATCTGTCCCATCGTGTAGTAGACAAAGCCCCGCCTCTTCGATCGATAGTGCAGCGTAAGGCCCTGTTTGGTCTCGTTTTCGCATATAAAGCTGGGTGCGCGCATGCGCGGATACGAGAACTTAAGGTACTCATGCAGATTATCCAGGCCATTCAGAAAGTCACGCATATGCCGTCCCAGCACCGACAGCACGCGATCGTAGCCATACTGACCCACAAAGCCAACAAAGTAAACGCCCAGACGATCCATAAATTCGCGCTCCGAAACGCCAAGCACCTGCAAAACATAGAGTATATATAATGTATATAGAGCATATATTTAAATCCGTGTAAGTGTATATTTGGGTCTTCTTATGCTCACAGTTTGCGCCTTCTTGGCGAGCTTTTGCAGCAGATTCTCGGGATACACCTGATGGACGCTGAATGATGGCGAATCGATGCCCGCCTGCCGTCTGATGTCCTCCCATTTCTCCTCGCCGTACACGGACTTGATGTACTCGGATAGATTCTCCAACAGCAGCCCATACATCTTGACAAAGAGTCTGTTTAATCTACCGATTAAGCTTTTAGCCGCAGTTAGTAGCCGCTAGTTTTGGCCCATTGTTGATTATCACCTGTGGACAAAGGTTGCAATTACTTGGGAACTGTTTAAATTTGAACTTAAACTACTTTTAGTACGAACAAGTAAACTTAAACTATGTTATAAGATTGACCCTGAGTCTGGGACAAACTGAAATGTCTTATCATTTTCATAAATTAATGTTATATATCATATAAATACTTATATTGGAATGCAGTACAAAACGAACTCTAAAGATACATAAAACGTTATTTTATTTATAAAATCTGTCCAATAAGCAGAATTGTGAGAATTAGAAACATTTTGTTGAATATTGATATGTTGGGCTTCTGATGACCCTTTCTCACATTAAGTATACGCCCCGTGATGCTCCGCATGTAAATTGCATTAGAATATGTGGCCAATACCGATTGGCTTTAGATTTCATGGACAACTGTGCACATTACGGGCAAATCCCCAAAAGGCAAGCGACCAATGTTGACATTTTGTGCAACGCGCCAGACATTTGGCGCCTCATAATTTATGACAGCCTCAGGCAAAATTGGTTGAATTATTTTCTTTTTTTGTTGCCTTTGGGGAAATAAGTCAATAGATTGGCTCGTCTATTGATGCGCAGTTTTCATCAGTCCATCAGCGCTTTTGATTTAAATCAACATTTGGTCGGCCAACTGATAGAAACTTGTGATTATTTGACTAAAATTGTTGACATATAATTTTCAATATTACTTCAGACAGATACTTTAAAATATGACTGAATGCAGAAGCATTAAAATATTTCTGACTCGCGTCGAGCATAAAACTTGAATCTTAGATTTGATGATGCAAATGTTTGGGATATGATTTCTCATAAAACGAACTTAAACTCAGTTTTTTGTTTAACGAAAATTTAAAGAAATATGAAATATGTTTGAAAATGAGCAATAACAAATGAAGATAGAAAATTTGTTTGTTTTAGTTTTAAAGCAGATTAGCTAATTATTGATGAAAAGAGTTTTACGAACAAGTGAAGCAGTAAGCACCAATAGAACCTTTTACGCGCATATGTACTTGAAAATGCAAATTAATTAAAAGGAAATAAAATTGAATTAGCTCTCAGCTCGGCAGCATCGTGCAGTGTGCAGTGTGCAGCTGCCCGCCTGCTACGGCTTTGTGTAGAAAAATCAAGTGCAATGTTACGCATACGCCACGTAGCATGCGCAAAGGGTTCTAGGTAAATTGACTTGTCTATTATAAATGCATTAAAAAATAATGTTGGCATGCATAAAATGCAATAAAGTGCCCGAGTTGGTGCTAAATGTAGCCTGGGTGAGTTTGCAGTACAAGTCCGACGAGCGAGAATATTTAATTATTACGCATACGCAGCGTGCGCCTATACATTTTGTGCTACTTGTCAAACAAGTTGCCGACAAGTTGAGACATGCCGCAAATGCTGGAATGGTTTTATCAGCAAGCCATTTGGGTTAATTTGGGCTTAAGTCAGGCCGACTCCAATGCTCCACTTGACTGTGCGCCTTTTATTGCCTACGCAAGTGGCTGTTAATTGACCTAAGTCAATTTATGTGTACATAGCCAACAATTAAGTGTAAGTGCGCAGGACAATTGCTATTTATACTGTGGCATGCTTTGGCCGCACATTCGTTGGCAATCTGGGAATTGCCTCGCCTCAAAGCAAAGCTAATTCAATTGCATTCAAAGGCACCTGCCGTTGCAGCTAAATGCAAACGAGTAATTGCCAGATATTCAGACTGCCGTCGCCTTGAGAATCCTCAAGACAAACTCGCATAATAAACAGCAGCTGTGACTGCAGGGCTGCCGGGCAACAGGGCAACAGGGCAACAGGGCACCAGGGTGACATTTGTTATTACTGTTGCAGTCGCATATGTTCGTGTCAATTGGAAGTCATATGCTAACCATGAGCAGCTGTAAACTGAGCTATGCACTTGGGCGGACCCTCAGGCGGATAGATGAGACTGGTGGCAGCACCTCAAGGCTGCAGTTGCTCACAATCTGCTGTAAATTACGAGCTGGCTGCCAGTCCACAAATTGCAGACCGTCGAAGTGCATCCTGGCATAACAGATGAGGCCAACAGGTTGAGTTCAAAGTGTCTGGCTGAAGGTTTCAATTCAAGAACAACATCAAATGAACGCCCCTGCGAATTAGCTTCAACACCAATCAGCCCATATCCTTAGATACTGCGGTTACCTAAAACATAAAATATGAATGCTTTTTGCGCAATGTGCTCCTTAGCTTCTGTGATTGAGCAGCTTTTAGGAGGCGACAAGTCACATCACAAATCTCTAGCAGCCAAATGCTGTAAAAAATTACTACAGTCGGGTACACTCGACTGCCTTATACTCATTGGGAGCTATAACAGAATGGGTGACAGACAGATTTCTTGTACATTTTTAAATGAGCTTATTCATAAATTTAAGACTTTGGAAGATATAGATATATCCAGTCGGTGTAGCCATACAAACCTCATACTTCATCCCAGGGTTACACGTGCTCAAAACTAATATACCCCACTCACATTCTGTGAGCGAGCATCAAAAAGGAATAGAATCCATTACTCTCACTTTCCATGGCTTTATTTACGCTTTATTGCCATTTGGTTTGTCATAAACATATTTCATTGTATGCTTTATGGTTATCCCACCTTCAAACCTGCCCATTCATAAATTTATGCTCTGGGGCAACGCATAAAAATTGCCAATGCCAAATGTAAAGCTTAAAAAAATAAAATCAAATATATTTGCATTTTGCTCCCGCTCCCGTTTTACTTCATTGCATTTTGGGGTCAATTTGTGGGGAATGTTTGCAAAATCTGAAATTTAATAAATAATATTACATTTATTTGCTTTGAACCTGGCACAATTGTTCATTTAATTGGCGTTCAATATTGCTTTTAAGAGTTGCTTTTAATTTAAATTTCCCCCAAGATTCCGTACAAACAAAAACACAAACACTTGACGTCAGTTGTAGATAAAACGCTTTTTTAGTATTTTCCTGTTCGCGTTTTTTTTAAATGTATTTAGAATAGATTATTTAAAAAGCTGGCCTTAAGGCAGATAAATCTTCATGATATATAGAACAAAAAGAAAAAGAACGACGGCGCAGCTATTTATAAGACACAATAATGTGCAAACCATACAAAATATCAAATACAAAACAAGTAAGACGTTCTAGTCGGTAGCTCCCGACTAGGGGATACCCTGTGCCCGGGAGATGGCGATAGGTATAATATGAAAGATGCTTGATGTATATATAATATTCTAAAAGCAAACATATCAAGTTTGGTGACTCTAGCTCTTAATTTTTACCCAATTTGATCAAAAAACAGGATCGATTGCCTGGAAGCGGAGTAAGTTATCGATTATCGGAAACCAATTCGATCTGCGTAGGCACTAGGAGGACCTACAGTGCAAGTTTCTAGATCTCATAGGTTCTGAGATCCTTGCGTTCATACATACGCACGGACGGATGGACAGACAGGCGGACAGACGGGCATGTCTAGATCGACTCGGCTATTGATGCTGATCAAGAATATGTGTATACCTTATGGGGTCGGAGATGCTTCCTTCTGCCTGTTACATACATTAACATTTTGTACAAAACAAACATTATACCCCTTTTACCCATTTGAATGGGTTCAGGGCCATAAAAAAGCTTAAAAATACTTATTTAGACATGGTACATACAAAAATTTGACAAAATTGTCAACACAACATTGTGTATAGAGAAATATAAATAAAAACATGAAATAATAACTAACAGAAGAACTTTCATTTTTCACGGGCACAGTAGAAGGGGTTGAAGGGGGGCAGCTACCCCTCCACCCACCCTCCCACCATTTGGCATTGAGCAGCGAGAGAAAAGAAAGACAACATTGAACACTAGACGCTCTCAGAACACTTGTGCCAAAGAGATCAAAACATTGTCCAAAATGCTGTCATCTGTTTCAGTTCTACGGTTTAAATATAATGTGTATTTTTATTACATTTTTGTTGTCGCGGTTTTTATCGGCCAATTACGTTGCGGCATTTCTTCATGAATGGAATACCCATGGGATATACAAACATCTGTATAGATATGACCATTTATACATATATATTTCTGTTTAACTTTTTGCGCGTTTAAATTGCCAAAATAATAAACAGGATGTGAGCATGCTGCTTTGTGACGTCAGCAGCCTATTGATAGGGTGCTGAGATTGGTGGCTACCGCAGGAAGTGCTCAGCGTTGACAGGAAACTCTTTCGTTGTCGAATATTTCACTTTTATTCGGATTTCAGGTGAATTTTATCAAATATATTTTTAATTGAAAAAGCTAGTTTCTTTGTAATATTACCTAAAGGTCATGTGCTCTTCTGATGAATATTTTTCGTGTGAACTCGTCCGTGCGAAACGAATAAACAAGAATTTGTAACAATTTTTATTACTTCTATGATTGCACATCATATTTTAAAAAAACGCCTTTCTATGCGATTTTCACGAATTTAAGCAGTGCAATGACAGGTTTTTTATTACGAGTATTGTGAACAAAAGTGATGATACGCTAGAATAAGAAGTCTTTGGGACTTGTCTTCCGTAGGTTTCTTCTTTCATTGATGTAGAAAACCTATTTAATATAGCTGTAATTATGCAATTTACATTAAGACTAATACAATTAAATAAAAGAGTAATAAATATTCTTAAAACATTAAACGTTAAAAAAAATTCACAATGATGAAAGAATTGCGTGTCGAGACGTGTTTGTCCAACTGTAGTTCTTGTCATGCGCCCATCTCTAATGACAGCTAATTAAGCTGACCACATTGTAACGGTCAGCAACAGTGTTGCAAAACGAGTAAAATGTTTTAAACCCATTGACAAACACTTAGTACGTGAGTATTCGCCAGCAAAATGCCCAGATGAATTATTCGAAAAAGTAAACTAAAAGAGGAGAAAAGTGAAAAGTGAGATGAAGCGTTTGCTTGTTGGCAGCTTTTCGCGGCTTGTTATCATCAATCATGGCAAATTATGACTACATATTTCATCGAAGCGGGCAGCGACTGCAATCTGCATACAAAGTTGGGTTCTACATTGAAGCGTTGCATAGTTGACCTTAATTTGTCCTTGACCATCGTGCAACGCACTGGACTGATGTGCGAATTTGTCATGCCCATTGACAGTGAGTGATGGAATGCTTTACAAGGTGGAAATTGTTTTCTGCATTTTGACAGGCTTCACTTTAGATGAGCCGAGTCGTGTGTAACTTAGTTACCTGGTTGCGAGTAAGATTAAATTAGTTTTAGAATCTGATTCTAGTCGGCAAGAGTTTAAAGAGTTACCCATCAAGGTGTTTGTCATGGACCTAGTCGACATGCTTTGCATGTTTTTCATTCAATTTTCCAGCCTCCAAAGGCAAAGTCGAAAAATGCACATCATATGCAAAATAAAGGCGAAAACATTCGCGGCTGTCGTTAATTTTAATGAATTTATAAACAAACGGAAAAAACAACGAAACATTTTAAAAGGCAAACACAATATTGATGCCAACACCAACACCTACTGGCAATGGGCAAATATCTTATATACACACTCCTACATAAACGCCTTATGTACTACATCGCTATATGGTATGTATCCATGCACACTCTGCCACGCATGAGTGTAATTATGAGGCAAACAATTAATTTTCAAGTTCATTTGCGTGGGTAACGCCGAGCGCTCGAGCGCCGAGACCCTAGCAGGGTCTATATAGATAGAGCATGCAGAGATATATACGCATGTGATCCGAGAGTCGAGTAAATACATATGTATATATTTATTTTTATATTTTTGAGAAAATGTATTTGTACATTTTTCGCTTTTCGCTTTGAAGGTGGCTGCTTCATGTTAAGGTTAAATATACATATATGAGCGATGCCATAGGAACGAGTATAGCGTATAGGCTATACAGTATCGCGAGCTTTCGTAGTTTCCAATTTTACTTATTCTATTTTCTCTATTTTTCTTTTTTCTTTTTTTTTTCGTTCACTTATTCAATATTATGGCCATGGGAGGGAAGTTGCCAGGCGTATGAGTCAAAATTTGATTTGAATTTTGTTTCTTTGACTCAATGTTGGAAATTGCTCATACGCCGCGTTGACATTGCGGACTTTTTATTTTCAGTTTCGTCTCGTTTCATTTCGCCTGACACTCAAACACAATTTAAAAATATTTTTGGGAATTCATTTGTAGCAAGTGCAACAAATCGAAAATAAAATATAAATGCAATTTGTTGTTTATTACATTATATACAAATTACTGTTAGTATAAATAAACCTATATTATTAAATAGTCTGTGAATCAGATATAAATGCGGCTGTCCGTTCAGCTGACACTATGGCATTTGCTCAATAGTTTATGGCAGATTATTTGGCAGCATCGAAATTATTTACATCTGTGCAATGCAGTTAGACAGAAAGAGAGAGAGCGAGAGAGAGAGAGAGAGAGAGAGAGAGCGAGAGAGAGAGCAAAGAATTATCTTAATAATTGACCTCATTCCTTAAGCGTCTACTTTTGCACAAGTGCCTCATATATATAAATTATTTATGATACATATTTGTATTCGGGGAGCCCGCAATGATATATGGCGCTGGGTAAAATTGGTTGTGGGCAAATAATTAAGATGTTTATATATGCAGCTGTTTCATGTCTTAAGGTTAAGCCCGTCTGGCTCTGGAAGGTAAAAGTTTTGCACACAGCCCCAAATCAGCCACTTTGGGCTAATGGCTTAAGCGTCATGTCTGCCTGTTGTGGGTTTAACCAATTGGGAATTATAAGTGCAAGCGCGTGCTGTACACCAATGGGATTCGTGGCGTGTGAAGTGCTGTTCACTCATTGAAACCCGTTGAGAAGTGGGTTGGAGAATGTAGCCTAACTTAAGCGTTTAATTAATGCTTAAACTTTATTACAGTCTTTAATAGTGCTTGGTTGATAAAATAAAATGGGAATTTCTCCTTGATGCGGTTGTGCCAGAGAATTCTGTTAGATTGCCTGAAGTTAACACTTTTTGGGCTATGCGTCAGGCTGAAGTTTCTTTTGAAATCCTAAGGCATATCTGAGCTCCATCCAGCCTCTTCAATCGTTCTTTGCTTGAAAGTCAGGTTAATGTGACATTCAAATATCTGCATATAAAGATGACCATTTATAGACATTTGCCCAATCCATTTGCACTTGGCAGTTAAATGTACATCAAAGTAAACAAAGAACTTTTGGTTTTCATTTTACGTCGTAGGTTGGGGTTTTTTTTTTGTTTTTGGGTGTGTAATGAGCACAATAAAAAAGAAACAACAAATTGTTTCGCTTGGCCAATTCGGTTGTGTGCCAGAAAGTAAAAGTTTAAACGATTTTTAATACAAAACTTTTAGTAGGTGCATTTTACATTTCGATTTGCCAAAAGAGATCTTTGCCAGGTATTTCCCACAAGTTCTTGTTCTTGCTCTTGTTGTTGTGATTTTCCTTTTTTGTTTATTTATTTTGTTGTTGTTTCTGTGCATTGCATTTTCACACAAAGTCAAGTTCATGTCCACAAACTACACTAAATAGTTTATTTAAGGGCAAAACAACTTTTTCGGTATTATGTAAGGTAAACAAACAAAGTCAAACGAAGCGTCCGATGCAGCTGCAAGAGCCTTGCCTTTGCTTAAATTGACGCAAATTGGCTTCTGTTTGTCCAATTGCAAAATATGAAACTAAGGCGGAACTGGACATTTGGCGCCTTGTCGAAAGGTCAAGCTGTCCGTGCGCAGCTCAGATAACAGGAGTATAAATAGATGTATTTCTCGAACGCCCTTTAATCCGCATCCCACATCCAAACGCGATCTGGAAATTGGTTGTGTTTGTCTTTGGTTCGGATGTGAAATACACCCACATTCGATTTTCCATCTATGTAGGCTTTATGCTGTGCATGTTTTAAGATATCTGTTTTGTTGACTATTTGTTTACGCACGGAGGTAATTTATTTATTTATCTATGGACCACATGCACACATTAGATTGGTATTCAATTCGTTTGGTTTTCAATTAGCAGGAACAGGTATTGGCTTTATAAACAAAATGCACGCATTTTAAAATACCAGAAATGATATTGTGTAAGCCCAAATAAACAAGAAATTTCGTTTTAAATCAATTTGAATGTCATTCGATTGACCTTTATCGCTAGCGCATAACGGATTTTTGCACTTGTTTATATTGGGAAGTATTCAAAATTCAAACCGGGAAAGAAAGAAAGAAGAAAGAAGAAGAAAAGATAACAAATCAATTTAGTCTAATTCAGAATTTTGTTTTTGTTTTATCTAAAGAGCTTGTAGAAACCTGTTAATATTGTTTTAAAGCTATAAAAATGATATTCTTTTCTTCTTAAGCAAGCATTACTTAAAGCGTTCTATATCGCATTGTTATCGCTTTTGTATCTTCCAACTGAGAAAGTAGCTTCTTGCAGTGATTTAGGCACTTAAGATAATATGTAGAAACTCTGATATGTAATCGTATTTAATATTGAATATGAGTTAAGGCTCTAAGGAAAACTAAGTTCAATGCTCAGTTCAATACCACAATTGACGCATTTCATTCAGATAATGAATGTTTTGAACGACATTTAATGCAGAAATATGAATGGGAGAAAGTATGTAGAAAGCATGTAGAAAGTCAGACAGAAAATATACACCCTACGAACAACGAATAATATTGAAGATATTTCGAATATATGATTATGTGGGTATATGTGTGGGTGAATTTCGGATTTTCTTTTTATGAGCATCGCCGTCACCGCGTTCATTTGAATCCAAAACAATGAGTGGGCGCAGGCGAACGGGCGATCTGTCAGATGCCGCCCTCGAGTGCCCACAGATTTGCCGAAAGCTATAGGCGAACTTGCAGAGCTTTTTGGCCACACACGCACACACACACGCACACAGACAGACATAGATATAGATACTATATAGATCGGCTACCTACGCCGTAAAGGAATATCGTGCTTTTTGTCGTGTGTGAAACAAATGGCAAATTGTGAAACGAGTAAAATTGGTGAGGCGAATTTCGAATGGTTTGCAGTTTGAAAAAATTCTTCGTTGAGGATAGATCGCTATTTTTTAGGAGTAAAGCAAATTGTAAGCCAAGCAAAAAAAAAATAAAGAAGCAAAGTAATAGAATATGAACAAATAAATGCATACTTATAAATAATATCAATTAAATTAACTCAATCAAACATTATGGTGCAGTTATTGAACAAACGCAAAGTGTACAAACATCAGATTCTGTATTTGAAAAGTGTTTCTCATCGCTTTCCAAACTGGGCAAAATATGACAAAATATGATGGCCAATGGCTGATTATATAAGCAGCCAAAGACATTTGACACCAAGTGAACATTGAATAAGTTTGATGGAAATCCCCAAAGCGAATTTGTGAAGTGTTTGAATTTTATACGAACTTGAATATTGTTTTGTCGAAATCGATCTCAAATTGAACATTATAGAATATATATCAAACGAAATGTTGACTTTATAAAATGCAAAAGAAATAATTCGAATTAATTCAATTGAGAATTTTGGCGTCGTCTTTTTAGCCTGACGCCCGTCAGGAAAAATTCAACTCAAGGACATTTAAAAATAACGCAAATTTAGCTGCAGCTCGCGCAGATCTTCGTCGTCACACACACGCACACACACACGCACACGCACACACACACGCACACACACACATACGCACACGGGCCAACAGCAGATAGACTTGATGTACATAGAATTTTGGCTAGTTATATATATATATATATATATATAGAGAGTGTGAAAAATTCAAAATTCATATACATACATGCGTATATAGTTTGTGTGCGTTTGCTGACGATATTATTTGAGTTAAAAATTTATTTTTAGTGATTGATCTTGTTGAAGATAGATAAGTTATATATGTATATGTAGCTATATATACAAATAGACAACTAATTTATACAATTTTTTGTAAACTTTGCTCTGCCGTAAAGTGGCACACAGTCTGTTTATTTTCGAACTGAGCAAATGCGCCGAGTCAGCCAAGACTTGGACATCCACATTCACATCCACATCCACGTCCATGTCGACATCTCTTGGCTCTGCTGCTGTCCCAATCTCGTGCGTGTTGACATTTGAACAATCGAATACAACTCACAAACAGCGCCAAAACGTGCTAGAAAACTTAAGAGTCGTTGACAGAAACAATTTCAAATTGGTGCAAAGTGCAAGTTAATAGAATCTTTACATTCAAGACAAAACAAATCGTCATAATGATAAAATAGAAAAAAATTCGAAAATAAACAAGTAAATATAATTTTGGGAAACTTTCTGGTATTGCAGCGAACGAGTTCAACGAATATTTCTTGTGCTTGAAAGACACAAAACAAATCGATCAAAATGTTCAAAAACCATTTGGAAATGATTGGGCGCAATGAGAGCCCCAGCAAGAAGGCCAAATTCTGGCAATCCTACATCAGATCCCTGAAGGGTAAGCACAAATATCATATCACATATGTTAAGTATTGAAAGACCCATGAAATATAAACATCGACTATGAATATCCCATGCATTTGTATCTCGAGAGAGCTATCTTATAGAAAGTCTTATAGCCTCGGGAGCTACATAAATAGCACAAGCAGCGTATAGAATTTTGGTCTATTTTTTGGCAGGTGTCATTTAAGCGTAATGGCCAAAAAAGCTACACACAGAGCCGTATAAATGTGAAAAGCTTTTTTCTTTTCAATTTATATATACATATATACATATAAATATATCTATTATGTATGTATATTGAAAATATCTTAACTATGTGCTCATGAGCCAAACAAAGCGAAAATATGTGGCTGCTGCGCCAAGGCAAAATAACTAGGCGCTCATATAGAAAATACAAAATTCAAAATACGAAACACACAAAACACAAAAATGAAATCAATTTTTTGGCAATGAGCCAAATAGCTCAAATAGCACAGAACCTTATGAAGTAAAGCAATCCCAGTGTATATCAATTAGTTATAATTTTCTTGTTTCCTTTGCCATTCCACAGGTTCGGAGGATATTCGCGCCCATGAGACACCAAGAGCCTCTCGCCCATACAGCTCGTACCTGGATTCGCCCACATACAGGAGCATCTACGATGAGCCCGCCACGGCCAACGAGCGCGTTCAGTCATCTGGCTACAGATATTTGCCAGTGAGCCGTGACACCTACGGCTACTCGCCACGTGCCATCTACGATCATCATTACAGCAGAACAAGTAAGTTGCCCAGTTGGATCAACATATTATGCTAAGTACTACAACTTATCCTACAGCAACAGTAACCCGCACAATTCTACTGCCAAAGAGCTTTGATTGATTACTTTACTATTGCTATTATTTGCGCTCAATCACGCCTTTAATCAGCGCAATTCGTTGCATACATCAATCATGCATTTTGAATTCTTTGCAAAGCAGGTTGATCTTATGGTTCAATCAGGGCATCCATCAGTTAATCAGTCAATCAGTCAGCGTACTTCAATCATTGCATATATCAATGCATTATACGATTGATAGCGATGAGAACGAGTTGAACTTAACGCTCATTCACGCCATTCATTCGTCAATCAGTCAGTCAGTCAGCGCACTTCAATCATTGCATTTATCAGTCATGCATTTTGAATTCTTTACAGAGCAGGTTAATTTTATGGTTCAATCAGGGCATCCATCAGTTAATCAGTCGATCAGTCAGCGTACTTCAATCATTGCATTTATCAATTCATTATACGATTGATAACGATGAGAACGAGTTGAACGAGTCACGCCACTCAATAGTCAATCAGTCAGTTAGTCAGCGCACTTCAATCGTCGCATACATCAATCATGCATTTTGAATTCTTTGCAAAACAGGTTGATCTTATGGTTCAATCAGGCCATCCATCAGTTAATCAGTCAATCAGTCAGTGTAGTTCAATCTCGTGAATTTATAACGAGTTGATCTTAACACTCAGTCACGCCATTCATTACTCAATCAGTCAGTCAGTCAGCGCATTTCAATCATTGCATATATTAGACATGCATTTTTAGCTGTACATCAACACTTGAATTGATAACAAGTTGATTTTCTGACTCAGTCACGACATGAATCAATCAATCAGCCTGTCAATCATTGCATATGTCAATCGTGCATTCCTATTGCCAGCACACCTTGAATTGCTAACGGGTTGCCAAATTACGATACATTTTTCTCTATGATTTCATAATTATATAAAATTATAAAAGAAATGTATAAGAAAGAACTGCAGAAAGCCAAAATAGAATTACGTCAATGATTTTCAGTATTTGTGCGCTCGGTGAATTGTTTTTGGCAAAGGCCCACAAAAGTTGAACACGAAAAGAAAAATATACACATGTTCATAAGCTCTCTGCTGGTAAACACACACACACGCACACAAACACGCACACACACATGGATACATATACATATGCATACTTATGTATAATGGAGGTACATAAGACTGGGGAAAAGATTTTCAATATTCTCACGCGTGCTGGGGATCAAATAACTGAGGCATACAATTTTAGATATATAATTATTTTTATATAACTTTTGCGATCGTTAATTAGCGTCCATTTCCCGCGTGTTTGTTTTATACCCTACAAACCCCAATCACACACAGTCACATAGTCAAGTGTACTTTTTTATTTGCGAAACTAACCAATTTTTTCTTTCTTTTTTTTCTCATAAATGTTTCAGAAAATACATAAATGTTTTTCGACCAAAAAATACAAGAAACTTAACAAAATATATATATTCAAATCAAATATATATATGTATATATACCATATATACTATATATCGACGCAGCGCACTACAAAAGATATTTTCTCTCTAGGCAAAATCAACATTTTAGTTATATATTTAGTTTATACTAAGAGAGGAATCTGTAGCATTAGCTAATATGTGTGTGTAGCATAATATTCAGTATGATTTATAGTCAATTCTTTCTTATGTAGTTCTCTTGGCTGAAATTCAATAAAATAGTTTTTGTTTTCTTAACAATATGTCGTGGTTGTGTTTGGAAAACGTGTATTCAATTCAATTGTGCATTTCACATTCATAAGGTATTCATGACATTCATCAGTTATTTTGTATCTTCATTTAAACTTAATTTAATCTTCATTTGATGCACTTTGCACTCGATTTGTCCATACCCAAGGCTTTCGTTATTTGAATGCAACTTTTTAAAACTATTTTATTTTCAATTCTTTTCTTTTCTGCTGCCTTTTAATTGTTAAACCCGCTTTTATTGGATAAATATCGTACGTATATCCAACTGCTTTTTACTGACAAACATGGGAATATAACGCAAACGCCGAGAGCCCCAGCTTAACAGTCTATATAATACAATTTTATCTTGCCTTCAAATGTAAGCAAATGCATTTATTGTTTTAGTTACTTTCATTTGAATGCTTTGATTAAGGGTTTTGTGTACATTTTTATACTGATTGATATGCATTCTCTTCGCAGTTCCAGCTAATTACGATGCAGAGAAGGCCTGGAATGATCATTTGAAGCGCATGCAAGAAATCGAGCGCAGGTGTGTGGCAATTCTTGATACCCTACCATTATATTATGGAACAATATGATATGCATTAGTTCGACAGCTGACTGATGATATTGCTTGTGCCTTTCAGATATCCATCTCGCTATGGTCTCTACTTGAGAGACAAGCCGCTGACACCAAACTCTTTGGTGCCTTTGGAATACGAGCCAGAGGATAAGCTGTTGACTGAACTCAACAAGGGTAAGGATATCAAAGACATTTTCTAAATACGTCAAGAAAAACAATCAAAAAACAAACAAACAAACACAAGAACATCAGCAGAAAGTAGCCAATACAACAACAACGACAACAACAACAACAACAAAATTAGAAATTTAATGTTAAACGACAACAAAATTGAAGACTACTTGTAAAAAAGCTAGAAAAATTACAAAATGTAAGCACGAAAAGAAAAGAAAAAAAAATAGCAAAGAAAACAACATCAATACGAGAACAACAAGAACTCAACAGAATTTTTTCAAATTCAGACAACACACAAAAAAGAATAAAAAAAAAATATCAATTCGAAACTTGACAAGCAAATTTTTTGGCCTAAGAAATTGGCGTTGTTCAAGTTTCCATTTGACGATTTCTATAAATGCCTGAACGAACAATTTTCTTTAACACTGTAAATCGTATACCATATATATATATCTTGCAGCCAGTTTGATGTACTGAGCGTTTACATTCGAGAAAAGCTAACTGGTTGAAAGCGTTTGTTAGTAAATTGTTAAATTATGCAGAAATTGTTAAGCAACAGCAACAACAACAACAACCAACAGCAAGTAACATGATAAATAATAATTTAAAATTAATTTGTCTGTAAAAAGAATCCAATATCCCAATATATAGTAAATGGAAGAAAAACAACAACAGCAACAACAAGAATAGAATTTCGTTAAATGTTTCATTGTATGATATGATGCTTTATTTAATTATTATTTTTAACTTAATTATACAACAAACAAACAAACAACGAAAGTAATAAAACCAAACAAAACACACATAAAAATATCTAATTTTAATTTAGACATACGCTGAAAATATAAATCCCATAAACCATTTCATAATAACTTAACATACTTCATTAAAGCCTTCTAACCAGCCTTTGGCCCACAAACTCAGCCGCTGACTTCATCGCATCATTTAAGGCCCAGATCCGTATCCATATCCAACTACTTTAAGCCTTCAACATTTCTTTCTAACAGCTGTAAAATAGCTAAAAGCTAAAGTGTTTGTTTCTTTTTGAGCGCCAAATACGGCCGACAGTCTGTGTGATAAGTCAGTGTACCGCTGTCGCATTGAGCTGGCTTTTCGCAGAAACTCTGAGAAACTCTTAGATTAATGCAAAAAGGAATTAATAAAAACTCTTTTAATTGACAAACAACTGTGTTTTGCATATACTGATTTTTAGTAAACTTAACTGACTTTTGTCCCGTATTTTGAAATGTATATACCAAAATCATACACATTTTTGTTGTATTTTTTTAATACTAAAGTTTTTTTTTGTTGTTTTCAATTAATACTATCTGTTGTCCCACGTCCTCTTTTGTGATTGTCTATATCATTTCTTCTCGTCGCGCCCCCAGCTCACAACTACTAAAAAAGAACATAGATACATACACTGTGCGGTGCCTGTAAATAAACTGCCAAATAATTAAAAAAAAAAACAACAACTAAAACTTTTCAAATCAAATGAAATATTTAACGAAGACTGTATTCAATGTATTTGACATTCAGCATTATTTATTATGTACACATACAACGATATTTAACTTCCTCTGGCAGTATCTAATCGAAAAGTTCTACAAAATAGATACATTTATCTGCATATAAATGTTGTGTCAAATTGTCATAACTCGTTTCGTGCCCACAGTTCTGTAATTTTGTACTATGTACTATGTATTTTGTTTAGTGTGTTGTTTCGAGTTTCGTTTAGAATGTCTGAACATCGTTGGGTTGTTGTGTTTATTTGGGAACTGCTGCCGGTAAGTACTTACATAGTCTTAAACAATCCGAAGATGAGAAATTCAACTAGAAGCGAAAGAAATTCATTTGATTAATATGTCTCTCTCATGGTTAACTTAAAAGTTATGTTCTCTTTGAAGAGCTCGCATTACCATGGTTATTAGATTAAGTATTTCTTTTGAAATCCACAATCACAGCAAGGCAGCAACTGGACATGTTTCCAAGGACCTTTCAATAAGGTGAAGAAGTGTTGTATAAACATAACGTTGACATTGCCTGCATCATGCAAAGGACATGAGAATTTCCTTAGCTTGCAAATGTGAAAAATAAGCACACGCATTGTATGAAAATTGTCAAAGAAAAGGCTTTGAATATAAATGAAATGGGATTTCCATTCAAGTGCATATGTGCATGCTGCATAAGGGTTTAGCTTGACAAGTAAGGATTTAAATTGACTTTTCATAAGGTAGAAGAGGAATCAAATGCGCAATTTTTCAAGTGACCACATCTCCTAGACAAACAAGCTGCAGGCATAAGGAATTTACTTAATAATGAATTTAATTAAATTTTTTCCTTGTAGATTTTGTGCACAGCTTTTGCTCTATCCCTTGAACTTTTCACTTTGTGAGTCTGTTTCGTAGCGACCAGAAAACAAAAAAGAATATAACAATAAGGATATCAGGGTATTAGTTACAAACTTGAGAACGTATCTCATTAGGGGCCACAATTTAATTGATCCTATTACAGAATGACAAATTGTTACTAGGACTCTTAAGCGCCGCCTCGTGCCATAGCCTTGAATTTGTTTTCTGTTCTGTTTTTGCATTTGCAGCTCGTCGCTCGGCGTCGCCGTTCCGCCCCAGCCGCAGCACACGGGCTGGCAGTGAGCCGTATGTGCCGCCACCGGTCTACTGGAATCGCGAGGGCAGCGTGCCACGCCGCGGACCATCCGTGTTCGATCGCGCCACCAGCCTGGCTCCGTTCACGCGGCCAAGCTTCCGCGCCAGCTCGCTGGAACCATTGGATGAACTCTTTGAAAGTAAGTTGCCCGCAATTGCCGATGCAGCCGCCAGTAGGCCAAGCATTTTTGAGCGCGCCGGCTCACCAAGTCCCACTCCTGTCAAAGCCGGTCGCTGGGGACCACGTCCCACCGAAGTCGCCTACGATGCTGAGGGTAAAAATCTAAATTCATCCTAAACGTTTTCCTTTATACAAGAAGAGACGAAATTTTCTCGTTGTTGTTCTTTATTATGGCTTCTATTGCCCAAATGCGACACAAAATGTTAATGACAACGACAACGACAGCGACAATGATGATGATGATGATGATGATGGTAGTAATAATCATCATGATGATAATGATGAACGTGTTGAAAAATTGTTGCCATATTTTTCGCGATGCGTTCGTATCTGTTTCAGTCACTTTGTGCGTGTGTCGCTAGAATTTGTCAAAATTGTATTTTTTTTTTGTTGTTTTTTATGTACTTTGGCTGCCATCCAACAACATTTTTATTATGTTCCTTGTGTTGAGTGTACTACCAACAGCATCAGCAAAAAAAAAAAAACAAAAAAGAAATTCAAATAATATAATGTTAGCCCAAAAGTAAGCGCCGTGCTTAAAGTCTTTAATCGTGAATTCATTTAAACGCTTCTCCCCATCTCCATCGCTTTTTGAATTGCTTCCCGTAGCGCCTGCCACCTCCTTCCTCCCTCTCTCTCTCCCTCTCTCTCTCTCTGTCCTATCTTTATTTATTCTTTATTTTCTGATTTTTGGTTAATTTTCCACTACGAAACTTCACATACGCATGGAAAATATCAAAAACTTGTTGATGTTAAAGCGTTGTCTTTTCTTGTTTTTTTTTTTGTTCAATTTTTGTATTTTAGTTTAAAAGCAAAGCAAAAAATATTTTTCTTTCTGCTCTTCTTGTATACATTGCAATACAACAAAACACAACAAAAATCAACAAATCTAATTGTATACCCTACAACACGCACACTACACCAACAACAACAACAACAACAACAACAACAACAAACATTGATGATGATTTTGCTACTTGACAATTGAAACACATTGAAAACGCCTTGTCGAACCACAAATAGGACTTCCAATCTTCCATCCACGCAACCGATTCAGGGATATGTTGAGCCCCAGCCCCAGGCTGCCAATCTCATCGATTGTGCGCGATCCCTTCTGGTGGGATGTGGATGATTTGGTGCCTTTCCGTGCCAGCTCGGTGCCCCGCGCCTCTAGCCCCGTGGCCCGTGATTCGTATTTGTCGCCGGTGAAGAATCGTTATCTGTGGTCCAGGCACCCAGCCAGACCCTTGACACGTAAGTAGTCGCAAGATGATTATTGATTATCATTTAAGTCCTGCCATTGTATATACAATTCAAAGCAACCTGTATATATATTTATTATGCTATTCACGGGCAAAACTTCCACCTTTTTCGAAAACGTTTCCATTTTGAACACTCGAGGAAAAAAATCTGATTTAAAGCATGAGATAGCTGGATGATTTAGAGAAACATACTTAGTCGAAATATAATTGTATTAAGCTCTCATCTTATTCAATTCCAACTATGAATATTTTAACATTATTATTTTTATTTTATTTACATTTATTTGCCAAACACAGCTGAGGCAGAGGATTATTTCTAAACCAAATAAAAACCTAAACAAAAATCTATCAAAATCGTTAGCTCTAATAACAATGCGATGCTATATCATATAGCACTTGTGTAATTTTTTTGTACTTTAATTTACATAAATTACATGTAACGAAATGCAATACAAACAAATTGGTAAGAATATTATTTAAACAAACAACAACAACAACAAACCCTTCCACAGCATGTGAGAAAATTTGTTCATGCCAGCTACATTATCGGACATGTAATGCCGCATACTAAGTAGTATATCCCGTATTATCCCAAGATGAACATATATTCGTAGTACATCCATACAAGTAACTTTTGTAGTTGTAGTAACCATTTGACCAAATTGAAGAACCATACAAATTGTAATTAACCATTTTGAAACGATTCGTAGATAATTGCACGCATTATTATTATTATAATTATCTGTTTTTGGTTCAAGTCGATTGTTGGATTGTCATTTTAATATAAATATTATTATCATTTCTGACAGCTCACCGCTCAATTTTGTAAACGAACGAAAACGAACTTTTAAACAACAACAACAACAACATGAAGAACAACAACAACAACGAATGCATCAATGGGGTCCCCAAAAGCAACGACAAGCCTTGGTTTCCACAACAAGAACCGGAAATCAGAAATCAACGAAAAGTAGCAAAAATGAATTTGTAGTCTCAAAATCCTCAAAAACGATTGAATTTTTTCAAAACTGCCAGCCCCAGAAGAACCGGCGGCTGCCTCCAACTCAATATTGCCACCAAGTGCGTACTTCCCGTAGTGACAATAAAAAAAACTGATAATAATAATAATACAATTATAATACAAATGCCAAACAAATAATAACTAAAGGAAAAACATTTACAACAACAACTCTCAATAAAAAGTTTTTATTTTCAATTTCTTAGCTCATGTCTTAGTAATAAGTGCAAGTATATGAACAAAAACAAAAAAAAAAAAAAAATATTCGATTTACATTTATTATAATAAAAAAAAACCAAATCTATTATGAGCCGCTCCTGAACAACCCGAGCGCCATAAATTGTTCCTTTTTTGTATATTTTAGACGTTATATTTGTAATTGTATTGATAACATAAAACAAGAAGAAAACTCGGATTTCAAGTATAAACGGTTTGATTCTTTGAGTACTCAATAAAATTGTAAGGATAACTGAACGTTTCACTGCACACGAGAATATATATATATGTATCTGCCAAACTATATGCATGAAAACAACAATATTGCGGCTTAGCATATTTTCAACTTATGATTAAAACAAAAACCAAAAATTAAAACTTCTGAAAAAAAAACAAAATAAAAATCTCAAAAAGCCCAAATAGTTGGAGTATTATGTAATGTTAACAGAATTAACAGAATCAAGATTCATGCTTAACCTATGTATATATGAATATACTTATGCTGTTATTGGTTAACAGGAACAAAGAGAGAGAGAGAGAGTGTAGCTTGCATATGCCTGTGTAGGTGTTGGAGTAATAGTTGGAGTATTATGTAATGTTAACAGCATTAACAGAATCAAGATTTATGCATAACCTATGTATATATGAATATACTTATGCTGTTATTTACTAACAGCAACAAGGAGAAAGAGAGAGAGAGAGTGTGTGTGTAGCTTGCATATGCCTATGTTAGTGAGCATAGGCATATATGTATGTTGCTCATGAAGAGCATGGGATATGCAGCGGGGCTTGTTGAATGTATAACTGTTATTGTATGCAACAAAGTGCCGCATACTTTATAGTTGAATATCGGGTGTTCTTTTAAGGCATATACACACTACAATTACGTTTCTTTTAAGCTGAGAATTGAGTAAAGCAAAAAAGAGGATCAAAAGAGGCTCCAATAATATTTCGCAAGTGTCAAAACTCAATTTGCATGGAATAATCTTGAGTTTAGGGTGATGAATTTCGATCGGATTTAGACTCTAAGAGCTCAGTTGCAAGTGGCCGCAATAGTTCCTGTCAAATTCAACTGTCAACTGTCAAATAGCATTAACTTTGACATCAACTTGAATTTTAACGTGTATTCTCTTCTGGTTTTGTAGTGGGGGGCCCGATAATAGTCGCAAATTGCGTCCATTTTCAATTGGGGGCAGGGCATGAATTTCGTTGCCGGTCTCATGCCTTCAATGAACATCAGCAAATATGAATGAAATAGTTTTGTACACGCAGCGTGTTTGCTTCTGACCTTAATTAATTTAAAAACAAAAACATCTAGAGCTTAGTCAACTAATGGACAGTGCTCGAAACATCGAATGTCCTAGGACTTGTTCATGGTTCCATTTCTTTGCTAGCGATGTCATTTATCTTTTAATTTTTTTTTGTATTTTTCTAGCAGTTCTCCTTTTTTGACATTGACTTTGACGTTTTTGGCGTTTAGCACGCAATTGTTTCGTACTTTGTTTGCCGGCTGCTGTTTGTCTGTTTGCGCTGAGTCTGCAGCGAGTCCTGCGAGTCCTTTGGATATGTGCACACGCTCTATTGTTTCGGGGCGCCCTAATTTTCTTTTCTTTATTGTTTCTGGTCATTTGCTACTTTTTCGAATTGTTCTTCTATTTAATTATTGATTCACACCAGCAGCTATTGGCAAAGGTCATTCAATGTCAATTATATTTGCTGCTGGCTGGCGGGGGGGAGGGGCGCCTGCTCTTTGGAGATTTCACGTTCCTGGCATTTTGTACAGCATTTCAATTGCGTTTTAACTGTTATTTTGATGCGCGTCCCTCGATGATTTGCCAAGCGGTATTTTCTGCTGATCCTTTTGTGCTCACCCACAGCGTTTGCCAAGTCATGTGGGGACCCCCTTTGCCAATGCTTGCCCCAAGCATTTAATTAAAAATTTAATCTCTATGTCAAATTGCTTGCTCCACGAAAAGTTGCAAAAGGAAAGTCAGCAGCACGTTCTTAACGGGCAGTCATGCAAAAGAAAAATATGTATTTTGCGGCTGCTTTATTTGTTCAGGTGTAATAATTGTGTACAAACCTTTTCCTTGTGCTTACCACATTGTATTGGGAAGGTTCCACAAGCTCTTGCATTCTTTTCCCTAATTGCCAGTTGATTCATTAAAAGCACTTCTAATTGAGCAACTTAATTATAATCATAATTTGAAGACTTCATGTTCTTAAAGCTTAAGTAATCTTCGAATTGATTAGAGAACTTTAGCCTTTTGTTGTACTATTGGGAATCTATATATTTCCCATATACAGTTAGAAGTCACATTGATTCACATTGATTCAATTGAATTGAATTCATCCAACTTATATATACTTTATTACTAACCCAAGCTAACTCGAAAGTTCTTAGTAAATGTTGATTTCATGTTTCCCGCATACAACAAGAAATTGCTTTTTAACAAATTTAGGCCCGCGGTGCCCGGCAAGTTCCTTAATATTAAATTCATTAAATTCTCGAATAACTTAAACTAAGTCCTTAACTTTTGACTTTTATCCACAGCTATTTATATTTCGATTATTTACTCTGACTTCGAGGTCTTCACGTTTTTGTGGCAAGTTCAAGCTGAAGTTTAGGTTTAGATGTTGCCGGCAAGTTAACCCAAAGAAGTTTTGGCTTCAAATCTTAAAGTAGTTTCTGAAACTCTACTCGCAAATGTAATGAAGAACATTCATTATCTGGGATTAGTTTGTAAGAGCATTTAAAAGTCCTCGTGGCAAAGATTTCTTCGTCCTTGCGGTTTTTGTGCTTACTTTTTGTTTAGTGCCTGTTGCTGACGGCATTCGGGACAGCTTAAGATTTATATTTTGGCCAGAAACTTTTGACCATAGCAACTTTGGCCATCAAATGCACGTGCTGGAGAATCGTCCCAAACTGACAGCCAATGCTCTGCTAATTATGATGGGCGTACGGGCGTGCCAGTTGCTTGACATGCCCGTCACATATGCCAGACCAAAAACGTTGCATGCTTTTAGGAGCGCGTTTCCGCTCAAAGGGTTTAATTGCTTGGTATTGTTAAAATGGAAACAATGCAAAATAAAATTCAGTCATCCAGTGAATTTCGCACGGGTCACTGAGTTTCGTTTCACTTGGCGAATTAAATATAATTAGAGTGCCAAAAAGCGCACGAACTTCAAAACGAAATCAACATCGTACGCAATCTGAATATTCACAAAATGATTGATGCATGTCAAAGGGCAAAAGCCGAAATGTCTGGCAAACGAACCCAGTCTAAGGACCCTCAATTAAAAGACCTTAATCGAAACAAAGACACAACAGCAGCTTCGAGGATATTTCAATTGACGGGCGTTTTGTTCGTTGGGGCAGATACACTTGAACTGTCTGCAATAAAAATTCTATTCCATTTATTTGAACGATGATTCAGCTTTAATTATTGCTCTGGGCTGACATTGTAAACATTTCATTTGTGCGGGGCGGGTTAAGTGTTTTATTGAAGGTTAAACTAAAGTTAATGATACGACGACGATGCTGTTAAGCGTTTTCTTGTCTAAATGGGTTGAGTTCCTGAGAGAAACAGCTTAGGTTTCAGTTCAGGGAATCCGTCTTCACAATGAACGCGAATTACCTAGCCGCCGACTGTTTGCTTTTGCGTTGAGTTCTTGTTAACTTAGAAGCTGTTTCTGTATGCTGCACTGAGCGAAATACTTCGTTCAATTCCATTTATGTGTGCAAGATATCTTCATAGATTATCCCTTCTACCCATTAAATCAATCGGAGGAGGAGGTTCACATATATACACAGCAAACAAATTTCCTTGTTATTGTCAAATGGGAATATAAATGATAAAGAAAGCTTTATAAATATATTTTATTGCACATTTCGCTGAGTGTATTACTTTCTGTTATACTTACTGAGCACTCCAGGCCAAAGTAATCTGCATTTCGAACTTAAACTAACTTTGCTGCAGCTGAACTTAGTCACTGGGGCTTATAATCTGCACAAAGTGTTTTATATCATTAAACTGTCTGCTCTATCTGGGCAAGTTTGTAGTTTACTTGAATTTGTCAAATTTAATTTGAATTGCAGCATTGCAACAGCTGTGTTGGCAACAGCTATACAGAACAGAAGTTTGTTGGGTCTGAAAGCTCAGTTAGCCAACCGAGCACGGATTTAGCAACCTTTTGAAGTAAACAGCTAATGGCGCACAAAACTTAGGGATTTACTGGCAACACAGGAAACGAAAGCAAGGATAAGCGGCACCGCATCATCCGTAGCGCACCTGTAGCTAGCCGTAAGTTGCGAAATTCCATTAACTTAAATAAGTCACAGAAAGTTTCAAACGTGGTCTGCATTGTTTTTTTCTGGCAGCTCGGCAAGTTGCTGAAAGCTTTTTAAAGCAGCCTGAGAGCATTCGAAGTGAAACAACAATTGGCTTTAAGCTTAACTTAAAGCTCAAATTTTGGATATTTTATACCCGGAACACATAACCATAAATGGGTTACATGAAAATGCAAGTAACAGGCAGAAGAAAGTATCTGCAAGGCATATCTATTCTTGATTCTTGATCAGGCCGACGAGCGAGTTTATCTTGAAATTGATATTTACCATACATTTTTTATAAATATATCGCTCCATTTTTTTAAATATCGATAAATATCGATGTTGAGGAATGGTCTTTCACTTTATCAATAGCTCTCCCAATTGTTTCCAATAAAAACTAATTGTTAAAGGCTGACTCTTCGCTTTGCTGTGTAAACTCTTTCTTGTGCCCTGAAAGTTAGCCAAAGTTTGGACTATAATCATCGAAGTTCGTCAAAAACTCATTTCCCGTGAAGAGCGTGGAGCAAAGGGCTTGAATATATGTGTTTTATTTCGGCCTAGATTGATTTGCCAAAAGCTGATTAATGTTCGAGGCAGTAAAAAAGAAATGTCGTGAGGGATTAACAACAGTAAATGTAGCTGGAGTTTGGCCAACTTTTTCGGCCATCTATCTAATGCACGTTATTTAACATCTGGTCAAGACATTAACTACTGGTTAATTTATGCGCAGGTCCAAAGGCAATGCGGCTTTCGCTGTCACTGCTGCCAAATCTGCATGAAACGAAGGTCAACTTACGTTGGCTTTTTAAAATTTCGTCCATTTTTTTTGCTTGGGGCCAAGCCAAAGCTGCAGAAAGGCTCACTGAACCGGAAGTGATTGCCATCAAGACGCCATAAAAAAGGCATTGGCAAACGCGCCATTTTGTTTGCCACTTTGCGGATAAGTCTGCCCCATGCCACGTGGCATTTGCCTTGAATTTTCTTTTACAGAAAATAGTTCTGTGTGGGCTTAAATATATTTTTAAGTCCGCATTTTCCGGTTACTATGAGAAATACGAAGAAAAAGTTGTTGCAGCCACTTGCAAAGACCTGGAATATAAACAAAGTTAAAGGATATTTGAAAGCAAGTGCAAGACTTTAGACTTGTCTTTCTCTTTCTACTCGTAAATGTTATAGCATATTTGAGTCTTATATTCAATTGTTTAACAATTCTGAAAGTTATTTAACCAGTTTTCAATTAAATATTTGCTCATCATTTAAATGAGTATTTCTGCAAGTGTCAGAAACAATTTGTTCACTTTTATTTAAATAATTTCATATAATTGCAATTTGTGCGCCTCAGGCTATCAAAATGTTAAACATTGGCAATTGTTGATATAATGTAATATAAACGAAATGTTGTGTAAATTGTATTTTTCAACGGCCAATTTGAATATGTGAATGCCAGAATATGCCTTTGGCCATGAATTGCAAACTTCAATTGCATTGCGCATTTATTAATGTGGTTTTGTATTCTACATATAACATTTGCGTGGCCTCAAAATAGTAATAAATACATACTATGCTGTCTTGGCTGCTATAATATCACCATGCGCTAAAGGATAATGGATTATTATATTAGCCAAGATATATGTTGCTGTCCTTGTTTGCACTCTCCTTTTCTATTATAGAAGCCATGCACAATGGCAGCCAATTTGCTTGCGCCTTTAACCGAGAACCCAAATAAGATAGAATTAGAGTCTGCCGAAGACTGAATACCTTTTCAGAGTGAATAAGAGAATTGCTTATAAGTATGATAAATAGATACGTAGAAAGTAATCTTAGCCAAGGCAACCATTAAGAAGGTCAACAAATTGTATTCAATTTAAGACTACATAACATTTGCTATCAAAGTATGTGAAAAATTGGTTTCGAACGATAAAAACTTAACTAAAGCACAGCTTAAGTCAATTTTCAAGCTCAAGGAATAAGGCTTAAGAAACCTGTGCAACTTGTTTAATTGTGTTCTCCACGATCCAACCAGATTGTAAATCGTTCAACATTTCGTGACAAAATTATAACGTCTTCTGGCAGAGTGTAATCAACTAGATAATTATACTCAAATTGCTTGAATATTATCAACTGTCAACTGTCCAGGCTTTTAAAATCTGTCCGTAGAATGTTCAAGCTTCCAGCTTCAACCTCAAGGCATACCAAAACTTTAGTCGAGTTTTAAAGATGTGTTTATTTATTTGAGGTTATGCAGGTCCCTAGTAAATGCAATTTGCTGGCAAAAAACATGTTTGTTATTGCCATAATGTGTTTCTCCTTCGACAAGTCCAATCTGTCATGTTCCATGCTTCATCATGAATTTTCCGTTTAGGCGAGCGTAAAAATTGAAAATCAATTCGGTGGCAGGCGCAGCATGTGAAATGTGCAAGAGATAGGCAAATGTGCACAAGAGAGTGCGAGAGAGGGAGCTAGTGGGAGACAGTGGAGAAGTGCGAACTATAGATTGAAAGAGAAATATGTTAGGCTCTTTGTGCACACACACTCCCACACACACACAATCTCACACGCACACACGCACACTTCAGTTCGCTTTCGCGGATATTTCATAACCTCAAAATGTTCTGTGCGGTTTTTGCGGTTTCGCCTTTCTGTTCAAGCACGCATAGATATGAGAATTGCAAAGGAAAGATTTATGTGGCAAAATGATTTATGCAACTTTTGTGGCCGGCTAACTGCAACTGAACAGTTTACGGCTAAATGCATTAATTATGCAACTAATTTAATTACCAACAAATAACTGACATAATTGAATTTGTGTTTTAATTATTCGCCGACAAAACACGGTTAAATGTCAGCAATAATTCTCAGAAGGACACCATTTAATTCTATAGTACAACTGAGGGTTAAAGAGTCAAATCCTCATCGTGACTTTTTAGGCATAAATCTGGTATAAATCTGATAACTAAAAGTAAACTTTAAAGGGAACTAACTATAATATCTATTATATGTAAGCCAATCCAAGGTTTTTAAAGGAAACTGTGATTCGAAACACGGACTTACATAGTCATGTTTGTAGATCTGAATCAAACTATTAAGCTTCTGCAGATTTGAACCATAGATATATAGAGTATATATAGGGTAGTCAGGAGGCCTAAGAGAGGATCCTTTAAGGACCTCCTCCAATCACGACACAAAACACAGAGCCCCCTTTCCTATCTACGTGACGATGCAGCCTTATTCAAAGAAGACGCTTTTGATGTTTGTCCACGATAAAGCCTGAGGACCCAACCAGGCTTGGCGAAATATAACCTATACAATTTACATTTATAAAATAAAAGAAGAAGATATGTAGAATATATTATGAGTTAAATGAATCTATTTTCATTGAGTTATGCTGAATTGAATTCATGCTCTTATGCATTCGAAATATCTCGCCTTTTCTCCTTTTCCCTCTAATTATATATTTGTATCCATGAAAGGTTCATTATGGGAATTATATTTGTACACTACATGACAATTTTTGCTAGGGCGAGAGTCTTTTCGCATTAAGTCCAAATTGGATACATTCTACATAATATAATTGAGCTCATGCTGAGGTTCTGTGGAATTTCTGCGTCTGTTTGTTGTCTTTAAAGTCGACTATTTTGTCATGTGGCTTGCACTTAAAGCTTTTTATATCAGGCTGTCCCCAAAATCTCGCAGTCAACTGTCAATGACTGTGTATATGGGTCAACAGCAACAAGATGTCGACCCTCCTACATGACAAACACAAACACAAACACGTTATCACACACACACACACACACACACACACACACACACTGATACACACATGTTTGCTTGCCGAGCCCAATGTTGGTTTATTTATGCTACGTTTAAGCGTATTTACTTATATTGAGGCGACTATTGTATAGCACTCAGACTGTCCTCTGATGTCTGATGTCCTCTTTTGTTGTGCACAACATAGATTTGTTGACAGACAAGCCGTGGATGGCAGCCAACGAGCGTATGTTAATGAACAGTAAGCCGCAAAAGCTGAAAGGGAATGAATGACTTCAAAGTCGACAGCATTGACAATGAGATAAATCAAATTTTGGGAATATGCAGCAATTGGCCAAGTAAACAAATAGCAAACAGTCTCACTCTTTTATTGACAAGACAATGAAGCAAAAACCAGTGGGTAGACAAACACAATTCAACTTGTTTGCAATTACCAGTTATTCTAGCGAAAGGTATGAGTCAGGCACAATCTTGTGAATAATGGATCATGTGAAGTACATAAGTTTAAACAAGAGGAAAACAAGACTCAAACACGGAAAATCTATTCATTCGCTGAGTATTATATGTTAAAAGAGTTTTTAGGCTCCCAGTGACCAAAGGGACAATAGCTTAAGTCCAAGCAGCAGTCATAACAATCGATTTTATCGTTTGCCAAGCGTAAACAATCTTGAGAGGCTGTCGAGGAATTCCATCAAAATTCACTAAGATAGAAACATGATGCTGAGTTGATTCAACATAAGCTAATCCAATGTATGCAGTATGTATATAATTACAATTTATATATGAAGGCTTTAACATAAATTGACGAGTCGAACATCTCAATTTCAAGTACAAAACCATCTCCTGCCAGGACCCTCAGAAACCTCTAAACCCTTTTTGCACCCGCTCGCATGAGTAGACGAATTTAATTGAGAGAGCAGGCAACTTTTTCATAAAACACACATAAAAGCTTATTTTGTACTTTCTTCGATTGCGGCTGTCTATTTGCATATGGTTTCTACCCGATTAAATATATCAAACACACACGAAGGCGCAGAAGCAGGATTCGGCTGCAGGACCCCAAAAGTATGCAACACGCAGCGTTAACTTTTCGAAAAGCCATCAAATATTTGGCTGCCGTTCGGCCTGCGGGCTTATTGTGTGGGTGGAATATCAATAAAACTGTCAAAGTTGAGACAACCTAGCAACCGTTTATATTGCGATGCTTTGGGATTTCGACTCCTTGGCATTTGCTGCGGTAAACAGTTTTGAAATTTTATTTCCCACCAACAAAGTGTGGTTCCAATTGCAAATTGCGTATACGCAACGCAGAGGCGAGACTTGAATTTATATCTTATTCCATTTTTAGCACTTTGTTCAGTTGTCTCATCTCTTTTTAATAAAAATTTCATTTCTCATATCTCGCAAAGAGTTAAGAACTTGAACAGCAACTGCTATTTTACGAAATTCCGAGAAATGCAACAGAATAATACCACAGCCTCTGTTAAGGAAACCACAAAAAAAATGAAAAGCGAAAAGGCTCGACTAGGGATTCCCTGTACGCACTGGGAGGTAGGCTGAACTGGCTTAACATATGTTCATATAAATATACAGAATATATATATATATAAATGTGTACTTACCCAGAAATTCGCAAACATATGCACGAAGTAAGAAATCCTTTAGATATACAGAGAGCGGGTAAGACTAAGCGTAGGCGAAAGAAAGAGGAATAAAATGAGAGAGAGGGAAAGCATTAAAATCTGTAGTTCTAACTGTAATTCATGAGAATCGCAGAGTAGGGCGGCATTTAAAACTACTTTTTTAATTCAAGCAAGTTCTGCACAACTTTAATGATAAAAGCTCTGTTTAATATATACCCATTTCATGAGTAGCTTTTATGGCAACTTCTTCCCGTAGTTCAATGATTACAGGGTATAATTATTTTAATTATTTTTCAGCAGTAACAAAACTACTGGCAAATATAAATAGAAAAGCACGCAAGTTTAACTTATCGCTTGACTGCAATTAAAACGAAAATTCCACGAAAATCTAATAAAATTGCCAGCTGCGAGATGTGTCAGACAATAAAAGTATTCGCCAGCTAAAGCTTGGTTAAATGGCTTTAAAAGCGGCCTTTAAATTTGCAGCTTATGCTATTTGCTTTCATTTGGCTTGCTTAACACCGAAGGCCAAATATCATTTTGGCCAGCCAACGATTTCCCCTGTTGCCCAATTTAAAATTAAATTTGTGCGTGTGCTTTTATTTATTTTGCTTTATATTTGTTTTAAAATCAAATTGCAGATTTGATTTGTAATTCGAAGGAACACATTTTTCATATGTTTACACTGGCATTTATTTATTTTGTTCCTTAGAGAATTGGGTTGACACGAAATGAAACCAAGCTTTAGTTATATACTATTTGTTTTATAGAAAGATCGGGAATGTGATATGCTTTTAAGAGATTGCCACGGTTTATAAGAAATATATGTTATTCCAAGCAAAGAACAACTTCATCGTTGATTCTATGCCCATCATAAAAATGTGGCGCTAAAAGCTTTTCATTTCATATCGCATAATTCCACTTTCTTTCTAACTCAATAGAGAAGCTTAAACCGGTTTTATTAGCAGCAGATTGCAATAATGCAGCTGCCCTTTAAGCTGCCCCATCTAAACGCTTGGTTAGTTAATAAGCACAATAATTTAGTTAGCTAGCTGGGCCAGTTCTTCCAAATGTCACCTGCTTTCGTCGTGGACTCGACTCGTGAATGTGCACTTTATTTTTATGATAAATTAAGTATGCATGGCTCAGGCAACAAATTCTGGACGGCACACACGACGTATGCGTAATGTCGCAGCAACGCATAAGCGGCTTTCCGCCTCCGCCTTTGCCTCTATGTGGCATACAAAAACACATCTTCATATGCGCCGAGGCGATTTACTTTCACGCTGACAGTTGGCATTAAAATGAACGCCATAAATATTATAAGCAGCTTCCAGCATCTATTTTTGCCAGTTTCCGTTGTCGTCTGTTTCCCACACTGTGTGTGACAGACGGCAGCTTAGGGCATGTTTGCCTTTTGTATACCCTATACATTAAGGGTAGCATAGCATATAGAGTGGATCTTTGGGACTAAAGTCATCCAAGCCGTCAGCCATTTTGCAGGGTATCTTCTTATCCTTGTCTCTTCTTCTAGTAATTGCTGTGCTGTCATTTTTAAATATGTCGCCCTGGGCACTCGATATTATTTTGTTTGCTGGCGAGTTTTGTTAGGGTTCCGCGTTAGCGTTCTCTTATTTCATTGATTGTTTTTCATTTCTTTTTATTTTGCGGCTTTGAAGCATAACATATGTTACATCGTTATCCCTTTTTTTCTGCTGCCCGGGGCATGGTTCGACCCGGGCTCTAATTTTCGTTTGATTTACAAAATTTTGAAAGCTGAAACTTCAGATGATAGACAATGAACAAGTCTGTAAGCGCATAGCTTGATATGTTTGTTCATTAATGCGATTGTTAGTCATATTTTTTTCTTTTCAAATAAATATTACTGGTAATAAGCTTTAATTCAAATGGACTCTATTAGCATATGCCAGCTGAGTTTTCCCATTCTCTCGTATGCTTGTCTTCTAGATATCTTTGCTCGTTTGCAGCAAGGATAACTTTTCTTCAATTTCATCACATTATACAGGCATTTGAACTTAGATTAGGCCAAGGCAATAATCTCTTTAAGCGGCGTATCTTCATTAAACAGGCTACCGCAGATTTAAACCCTGCCGAGTCTCAGCAGCTGCTCACAGCTAATTGATGTGTTGCAATTTGCCTAAATTTTAGTTTGGGCTAAACTAAAATGCTTGTCCCAGTGGCCTTGTCACATTTGTTTAGCATTTTGTGGCTGCGTATACTCTGTGCGCACTAAAATGTAGAAAGGGTATACAAAATGTGCTTCATCGACGCCTTCAAAGTCGTGAGGAGCATTGAAAAGCTAATGGAAACCGAATCTGAATTTTGGCAGCCCGCATATTCTATAATCATGTAATGTAGATCTAATTAAACATGCTTTTGTTAAAGTTTTGTTTTTAAATGTGAAAACTTTAAAGAAATGTACTTTCTGGATAATGAAATGCGTCTGTTTAAAAGCAGGCTAATTTAGACTCGTGTGCAGGGTATTTCCATATCGACTAGAGCACTCTGTAACGTCTTTTTTTTTGGTTGGTGGTTGTTTTATTTCGGAAAATGCCTGGGAATTTAGTGAAAACAGAAATGTGAAAACCGCACGGTTAAATTTTGACAAAAGCTTCAGTCACATGTGGCTCTGGCGGCTTTCCTGCCCATTGTTGCAATTGTTTTGTTTGTCTGTGTTGTTATTTTCTATGCGAGTGTGCACAAATATTTCACTTAGCAAATCTGAGAGACGTGAAAATAAACTCGCAACGCTTCTGTTTATAAATCTGTTTCTTTTATTTGCACTTTGCCACATCAACTTGAATTAAAACCAAAGCAAGGCACAAACTAAACACGCAGCTGCCATAAAATGGCTGCCCCCGCATACGTATAAGTGTGTGTGTGTGTGTGTGGCTCTGCATACGGGTGCTTGTGTGTGCCTGTCACATAAGGCAGACCCTTTTACGAGCTTCTATGCTCACTGGGATATTGCTCAATGTGCTGTGTCCAGTTCGCAGTTCCCTATGCGCCTTGTCTTTTATTTCCTTTTACTGTCAACGGTGATTAGTTTGCATTAGTTTGTGTCTCTTCACTTTGTGCGTGTGTGTGTGTGTGTGTGAGTGTGTGTGTGTGCGTGCGGGCTATTTAAACATTTTATTTGGCAAACGGACCACGGCACAGCAAATGAAAAATTTAAATCAAGTCAAGCCGCTTAAATGCCCTTGATGCACTTTTTGTTATTTTGGGTCGGGCTTACTCGGGATTTGGGTTTATTATCTTTGTCCCGAGCGGAGTTTCCGGCCAGGTTTCACTTGAATGTTGAACTAAATAAAAATAACTGAAGACACTTGACAGCTCTTTAAGTGAATATTTGTTAAGAATCCACAGTAACAGAGGCATTGAAAGCAAATGAATATATGATTTCAGATTTAATTGCTTTAAAGTACAAGCGAAAGTCAAATATAAAGTCGCGCCAATTACTCATAATTGAAATTATACAACTAATTAGCATATGGAGCGGAGCGTAAGGTACATTTTTAAAGACCAAAGCTGCTTTAGTGTCAACGCTGATGATGATAAATTTAACAAGCGCTGGGTTAACTTTTCGGCTTAGCATTAATTATGGCCTACTTAGCTCAAATAAAGTGTATGAGTTTGGGTGTGCGTGTGTGCGAGCCCGACAAGGCACGCATCTTCATTAAAAACATACACGCTGCAAATTAATGAACGTTAAACGTGCCAAAAAGTCGAGCAGACAGCCGCCCTCTGCCACTCACCCCCGACGCACATTGGCAATAAAAGACGCTCGAACACGTGAGGCAAATGCATATGAGTTCTTAGAGCTTAAACGGGTCTCGCTATTAACGTGACAGTCGAACGAACTGACAGACAGTTGGACAGTCAGACCAGCAGTTATTCAGTTTACGCTCTCATCGCATTCTTTTATTATTTTGTGTGTTTAACTAATACGTTAACTTTATATTGGGCGCACGCTGCGTATGCGTTATATATAATATATGTATTTAAGCAGTGTCACGCGGCGTATACGTACTTTTTGGCGAACGCTGCGTATGCGTTATATATTCAATGTAGCCCTTAAATTGAATTCAATAGTGTTCAACATTTACCTAAGCACTGTGGCCACGCGGCGTATACGTACGCTGCGTATGCGCAATATATAATATATACTTGCCTTAAAATTGAATTTATTATCACTTTGTTTGCTCAGCTTTCAAGATTGTTTACATTGTCAAGGCTTGTCGCCGTATTTTTAGCAACTTTTAATAGCTATTCACGAGCACAAAGTGCTGCTGGCCCGAGGCAAAACTTTGTCCTAACTCTTTGCTTGCGCTGCCAACCGCAATTTTGTCACTTGTTTAGACCGCCAATTAAAGTTCTTGCCAAGATGGGACTCAAACTTTGGTTTGCTAATTTACTGAGCTAATAGAGAAACAACAGCAAGTGGAATATGTATCCAAAAGTTTTATATATAAACAAAAATAAAGCAGTTATGATGAGCTGAGCAAGTTCGTTGTATTAGGCTTAAGTTCAATTTTCGGCCATCTTATAAGAGCTTAGATACATATAAGTTGGGCAGTACCCTTTTCTTTGGCTGACTTTCTTTAAGCCTCCAGTTAATGCTCCGAATCAACAAGTTCTTCTTATTAGGCAACCGTGTATCTTAAAATTACCTATGATCCCCGGGAAGGATGGCACACAGTTTGCTATAACAACACAGGTCCTTGACAGGCTAAAACTCAACTCATATGCTGTGCCGCATAACGCAAGCGCCTTCATTTCCGTTTTCGATTAGGCCTGTGCCAACAGCCTTGGCAATTTCATTACGTGCGAGTGATTGGCTTTCGTCTCGAAGTGTGCCCGCGCCGGCAAGGATATGAGCGAGTAACAGGTGTGCTGTCGGCCAGGATAATAAACGTCAAAAGGAAATGGCTAAGACGGCAACGCACAGCGTGACAACAAGGTGAAAATGTTTGCCTAGCGTGCAGAAAGTTTTGCCATAGCACCTAGGTAATCTGAAGCTGATGCTGATCCGAAAGTCTAAGCAGCTTCCTTTCCACGATGGCCTTTTAATTATACGCAAGCTGATTATGCAAATGGTCGACTTGCATGCGTAAACATGTGAAATATGATATCGATTGGGTGGGGCCAACCAACTAATAGACTCGCCCAAGAACAACATGCCACACAAGCACAAGCGCCTGCTGCCAGGCATATACACACACGCATAGTCACACACACACATACACACACACACACACACACACTCAAGTACATTGTGACAGCTACCAAAAATTCCAGCTCAAAGGCAAAGCCCATGAAATTTTCATGATATGAACTCGAAATGCGCCAAAGGCGTTGGTTAAACAATTTCCGCCAAGGACTTTCTGCGCTGTTAAAAACGCAATAACTATTAATCATTTAATTTTAATGTTATATTTGCAAAACATTTCCTACAAAATAATATAGATTTTATAAAAGTGAAAGATTTACAGAACAAAATAATAATATATTTTCATCTGATTTTAATTTAACAAATTGAGCATAATTCTTTTGTATTTAATACTAAATGTTTTTCAAATAAATAAAATGTAAAACAAGTAATTGGTTCTAGTCGGGAGCTCCCGACTAGGGGATACCCTGAACCCGAAGAGATGGCAATAGGTATAAAATGAATGATACTTGATTTATATTCTTATTTATATTCTAGAAGAAACATATCAAGTTTGGTGTCTCTAGCTCTTATTATTTACCCAATTTGTTAAAATATAACAGGATGTCGATATCGATGTTTATCAATTGCGTGGAAACGAGGCAAGTTATCGATTATCGGAAACAAACTCGATGTTAGTAGGCACTAGGATGACCTACAGCTAAAATTTCTCTAGTTCTTATAGGTTCTGATATCCTTGCGTTTATACATACGGAAGGACGGACGGACGGGTGGACAGACAGACGGTTATGTCTAGATCGACTCGGCTATTGATGCTGATCAAGAATATATATACTTTATGGGTTCGGGGATGCTTCCTTCTGCCTGTTGTATTCATTTACACTTATCATAAAATCATTATAAGCCTTTTACCCATTTTTAATGGGTTCAGGGTATAAAAACTCACATTTTGTATTTATGAACTTTATAGTCTTGTATATTTATTTGTCAATTTCTTAAGATTAACATTCCTTTCAGAGCACGCTCTCTAGCTATTCATTCTAATCAATCTGCTTCGTAGTTCAAGCAAACAATAGTTTAGTTTTTTTAAATAGTTATTTGGACAACTTCATACGAACCCATTTATTGAATCGCCCTCGCCTGCAGGCACGTGCTTTGCGGAATGTGTGAAGGGTAGGTTTTCTCACTGTCACACGCCATCCGATTACAAAGCTGGCTTGTATTCGCCTCGTGATTTATGCTTATTTAATAATTCAGACTTTTATCACACAGCAGCCAAATACAAACACAGTCAGACAGTCTGGCAGTCTGGCAGTCAGACAGTCGATAAGTCGGGTAGCCGGAAGTGGCGGAAACACTCGCCGGGTGGGCATTAAATTTATATCTGCTCGACTACATGCGGCGCAGAGACTGGCAGCTTGATGCCAGCCACGCCAGGAGATATCACTTACAGACATAAGTATGCAAATGAGGCGGCCAAACAGCCGACGGTCAGCTGGAGTAGAAGGACATGACCAGAAACAAGTATTGGGCAGCGTTTGGCTGAGCAACAGCCAAAAGTTGTGGCCACATTACAAATAACATTTAGCCTGGCCAATTCACGGGCATAAAATATTTGCGGGCCCCATTCAAAGTCAGCTTATAATCTATTATTAGCCCAATAAGGTCAACTTTGGCACAGACTGTTGTTTTATGTTCTATAATTACGCGCCCGAAAATTTGAAGGCGGCGCAAATTGTGGCGTAAATTTCAGCAAATGCCTTTGATTTATGTGAGGTCATTTGAATAATTAATTCAGTTTGATCCACAGTCAAATAACTGCATAAGTTGGCATCCATTCACGCGCTGCCTGCGGTCTTGAGTGGATGAGCATAAAATTTGGCTAATGCCTGTGCGAGGCACGCGAGTTCAAGTTTTTGATTGGCACACAAGCACAACACACTCAAACACACACAAATTGTGTGCATGTGTGTGTGTGTGTGTGTGTGGGGTGTGTGTGTGTGTGTGTGTGTGTGTGTGTGTGTGTGTGTGTGTGTGAGAGAGTGTGTGTGTGTGTGTGAGAGAGTGTGTGTGTGTGTGTGTGTGTGCGTGTGTGTTTGTGGGAGTATGTGACTAGCATTATTAAGCTGTTGATGCTAAAACAGTTTCTCGTACAATTTTGTCTATGTACCCAGAAATTTAGGTACAAAACAAGACAAATCTCTCCTTTTTCAAAGAGAAATCTTCTATCGATAAGACTTAAGATAAACTGAATGTAAATTGTTTTAAATTACAAGCATCTTGCTGACATTGAAAAACATGAAAAATTTGTTCAATATTTGTTTTACTGTATTACTCCCAAAAATGAGTGGCATAGTTGTTGGAATTTAAACGATCTTCAAAATGTTTTTGTGGAAAAATTCGATTGTAAAAGATATTTTTCTGTAAGCCCCATTGAAGAATCATCTTTAGATATAATACTTTTTATACCCTGAACCCATTAAAAATGGGTGTAAGGGGTATAATGTTTTTGTTCAAAATGTAAATGTATGTAACAGGCGGAAGGAAGCATCTCCGATCCTGTTAAGCATATATATTCTTGAGCAGCATCAATAGCCGAGTCGATCTAGCCATGTCCGTCTCACCGTCCGTCCGTATGTCCGTCCGTCCGTCTGTCCGTCCGTATGTATGAACGCAAGGATCTCTGAACCTATAAGAGCTAGAGACTTCAAACTTCTCGTCCTCCTAGTGACTACTAACATCGAGATTGTTTCCGATAATCGATAACTTACTCCGTATTCAAGCAATCGATAAGAATCGATATCGAAATCCTGTTTTTTAAGCAATTCTTGTAAATAATAAGAGCTTGGGCCACCAAACTTGACATGTAGGGGATCAGGGTATCCCCTAGTCGGGAGCTCCCGACTAGAACCTCTTACTTGGTTGATTTTGTGTCTTTGATCTTTGACTAAAAAAGTTATATTATATTCTTGCGAGACGCTTATTCGGTTTTGTATTGTTTACAACATGAAAAATGTTTATTAAATTCGGTTGAATTCGTTGATTTTTGGCTTAACAAATGCAACTAACGAGATTTATTGACACAGATACAATTTACTTAAATTGGTTATTCTTTGTCTTGTCTTTCTATATTTTAAATAAATATGTTAATATGCTGTTTTTTAATAAAAGACAAGCACTTTCAATAAAGGAACAAGAGAAAACATTGCGAAACTTTTTCTTTATGTATTAGACCTTGTGCCGGCGCTTAAGTTTAAATCCTCCATTATGGTACACACAATGTTGTAAGACGAGTCCCGTGCTCTACCCCAATCGAAAAGCTTGCTCAATTACCAGAAGGACGTGCTGTTACTGCCTCCAAATAATATTTGTCCCGCAGACTGTCCCAATTTCAGGGACAGACAAAGCGCAGCTGAGCGAAACTTTAATCAACTGTCAATAATTGATGATAATCACAGCGCAGTGTAATATTGCTTATCAGCAGATACAACAATAACAATAACAACAACAACAACAACAACAGCAAACGGCAGCAACAAAGACAACCAACGAGTGATTAACTTAATAAACGACGGAATGTGGGTGGATTGGGGAGTGGAACGAACCGTCGAGCAAAACAAATCGAGAGTCGAGCAAACAAACAAACCAAACGGCAAGTGGATAACAAACACAAAACGAAATCCCTAAAATAAACCGTGCTGAGTATGCACGACTTTTATATACCTGACCTGACAATAAAAACACGTTCTGCTTCTTATTCAAATAAGAAAGAATACAATTTGGCTGCATATAAGAATAAAGTGAGCTTTAGCGTGGACACACTAGAGAGCCGAAAGTATTAAATCTTTAACTTACAAGATTCGATAACATTACAATCGAATATAAACCTGTATCGAATATAAATCTATTGCATCATATGCCAACAGCCGCCATGCTAATCGCAGCTTCAAATATCGTTGATATTTATATTTAAATCGTAATTTGTTATTTACTTTACTCATTAAAGACACAAGCCAATTAACGTCGCTGACTACCGAAGAGAGCACAATCGATAAATTTGATCGTTTTACAACACCAATATCAACCAATTGTAAGCTAACACTGGTAAGCGACTGTAACTGTTTGTGAATTAGAAGCACACATTTACACCTAAAGCCTCCTATTAACTTGGAGTTAACAACTTAGAGTTAAGTTAGCTTAACAGGGTAACAAATAAACCCAATGGGTAACGGGTATGACTGGCGACTGACTAGATAATTGAACCCAATTATTGCAACGGCATGCGGGCCAGACAAGGGTTGACTGAACCAGATGGCTAAACTTTCTGTGGATAGTATTCCGATCGCTTATCATGGGGGTCACAGATCCTGTCAGCGATAATTATCTTAGTAGCCGTATCAATATAATTATAATAGTTGTCTAAATATAAATAGAATTCAACATCAAATGGTATATTTAGGCCCGTGCCAGTGAGCTGTTTTTTTTACTAGCATTACTCTATCATATAATATAAAGTAATAATAACACGTAATACGAGAATGTACCGACGGCAACATTAGTTGGCCGAATAATGATGCTGCCTCTCAGCGGCATCCGGGCACACGTGAGAGCTCATCCTCAATGACCATGGGTGGGTTATCCAAAACAGCAATGTCAGCCCCTTTTTTAGCCCTCGTGTAGATTATAATGATAAGCCGCATGCATGCAAATTGCTTGTAGGTGGCATTAAATTTAACAGCCATGTGCACACACACACACACACACACACATCGCGCATACACTTGAAATTTTCACGCAAAAGTTTGTAGGGAAAATTCAACGTACAAGCCGACTCCATCAAATTGTTTTTCTCCCGCTTTTCACAGTAGTTCACGACATTGACACAATAGCCAACAGTCCTCCGGCCTCGCCTCCGGTTTCATTGGGATGCGTGTCTGTGTGCCACTTGATTGCTCGACGAACCGTTAAGCAGCTGACATGGCCCTTTGACCTCACCTTGTGCGCCTTGAACCGCGCTTTCAGCTGTTGGCAACAGGTGGCAACTTTTCCCGTTTTTTGCTGCCACATGAAAAAATGCCTATTGGTATTTTCTTATTTGAATGTTTTTCACTTTAGCGACAATTTTCCAATTTCGCTTTTGACACTTTGAACTGTCACGGGCCAAATTTGCAACAGCCGTGCGAAATTGGCTAGAAAATTGTCAGCTTTAGCTGATAAACTGATAAGCTTCACATACATGCGTGAGCTCTTGCTATAAAGTTCACTTGCTTAAAGCTCTTTAAACCAAATAATATGCTGAGAACTGCTTGTGAGCAACCAATCTACAAAATTCTTTTCAGCAGCTACTGTCCAAAAATGAGGACATTTTAAGATTCATCAAAGGGCAAAGAGTAGAGTGATCTTTCGAGCTCGAATTCCAAGGATATTTATGGCAAATCAAAGATTGAATGATTCAAGTTGAAGCTCAGTGAAAGGTCAGTAGCAAAGATCTTTCATTTGAATTCGTTTCAAACTTGTTTCATACTTTTCGCAATGGCCAAAGATTTGGTGAGTGAAATACGAGCTTAGGAACTTAGAATATTGATTTCACACGTATCACATAGTCCATGCAAAATCCATCCCAGGCTAACGGGATATATCCAAAAGCCTAATCTCCAGAGATGTATCGAGGTAAGTCGATCTTTTTACGGCGGAGAGCTTTGTCGCTCTTGAATGACATAATCTCGCAATGGTCAACGGGGGATTTATGTCGCTTTCAAGCGTCAAATCTCTGCGCGGAGATATGTCGATCTTTCTACGGCGATGATCTTTCACACGATGGTCAACGGCGTAGTTATGTCGATTATCCACGGCGGGAATTTAGAATAAAGCGTAATTCAACGAACTGGCCTAACTATACGATAACTTGTATTATCATGTCTAGCTATTTACTTCCGGCAGGTGCATCCTCTCAACATCAATTCCAATTCAATGGGGAACTACTAAATATATTATATATATTATATATAATATATATTACTGTATATTCATATAATTCAAAAATGTATTATATGCCGTAATTTATTAGCTTGCCAGCTTTAAGTATAAGTCGGAGTAATTGCTCAAAAGAGAATTCAAAGCAAATGAATTATTTCTCGACACATTGCTAATACGCAGCGTTGTCTGCCTTTAAGAGCTCGAAAGGTTTCCTTTATTTTGCCCAACAACTGGCGCATTCATCTTTAGCTGAGAAATGAGCGGAGCTGCGATTTATCTGAGCATCAATTGATTAATTTTAAATGTCGCGGATGCTTTTTGCCTTTTCGTTTCCTTTATTTTGATGTTGCTTTGCGCCTAAGTAAACCACTTTAACTTTTACGCAGTACTTGCCTGAAGTTTTGCATGGCTCGGCACATAAAACAACAGTCTGGGACTGCTTTGGGCGGGCCATCTATCAGCCATAAAAGCGTTCCTGGGCGGAGCTGTCCAAGTGCAGCCGCCAGTCGCATGTGAGCACAGAAAATAAGTGTGTGGCATTTTCATAAATAGTTTTATGCAGGACATAAAATAATGCCACATGAAAGCCGCAATCAGCCTGAACATAAGCCCCACCATTTGTGCGCGTACAGATTTCTGTGCCTTAAAGAGCATTTGGAATATTATAATTCAAACAGTTTACACACTTCTTTCACAGCTCTGGCGCACTCCATGCTTTCGCAGTGTGTGTGTGTGTGTGTGTGTTATGCAAATGAGCATCTGGCATGGGTGTCCTTTCATTTTTTATTGTTCCTAGTACTGAAGGCGTTGAAGGCGTTGGAATTTCCTAAATGCCGCAGTAACAAAACAAAACAAATAACACCACAAAATAGGAAAAGTAAAAAAAAAAACGAATGAAATGAGAAACAAATAATAAACAAGTATGAGGTTATTGTCGGGAGCTTTCGACTAGGGAATACCCTGAACCCTTTCTGTCTACCCCTGAACGAGCTCGTTTGAAGTAATAAAGATAAAAAACTAAAAACTAAGTTCCATTTTTGTTAAACGATGTAAATGAAATTTTCTACAGTATATCTTATTGTACCAAAGAATAATTGTGTATTCTCAAAAAGTAAATTGCATTTAAATTGTGGCTTAAGTTGTTGGGCAATACAAGTTGGGCTATCAACTATATAGCTATGAGGTAGCAGCGGGAAGATGGCGACAGCTATAAAATGAAAGATACTTGATATATACGTTCTATTCCAGATTAAACATATACCCAATTTGCTCAAATAACAGGATGTCGTTATTGATTTAGATCGATTGCTTGGAAACGGAGTAAGTTATCGATTATCGGAAACAAACTCTATCTGCTTAGGCACAAGGGGGCCCTACAGCGCAAGTCTCTAGCTCATATAGGTTCTGATATCCTTGCGCTCATACATACGGACAGATGGACAGAACAGACAAGCGGACATGGCTAGATCGTCTCGGCTATTGATGCTGACCAAGAATATATATACTTTATACGTTCGGAGATGCTTTGCTTCTGCCTGTTACATACATTTACATTTTGCACAAAAACATTATACCCCATATACCCATTTTCAATGGGTTCAGGGTATAAAAAATGCGTTGAAAGTTTTATATGTTTTGCGTATACAATTTTGCTTGCGCCTTTGCAGGAATGTAAGTGGGCGTGCCAAGAAGTACGAAAGGGTTCTTGTGGCGGGCTTGACTGAATTTCTTAAGCATGGAATTTAAATCTAATATAAATTCGGTTGCCAACCAAATAGGATCTGTAAATAATAAATGTGCTAAGAACGGACGCTTCAAGGTGCCAAAATGTGCAAAATCGAATACAATTTAATTGAGTAGAAAAGGAAGAGGAGGAGAAGAGTAGGAGTTGAAGAAGAATATATGGCTCTCAAGACGGTGAGCTTAAAACGAGTCGAGTCCAAAAAAATACCTATGTTCATTTGTCTCCGAATTGATATACTTGGCAAATATTGCTCTTTATTTGTCGTATGCTCTCGAGCAAATCATTTCTAGTTTCTGCTTTTTATACCCTGAGCACTGAAGGAGCGTGTTGGGCTTGTGTCATGTGGCTCTGTACATTCGTGAAGTACACGTGAGCCCAAATCCCGCCCAAGCATAAAAAATGTATGTGCATATATGTATGTGTGCAGACAGTAGAAACCGCCAAAAGGCGTGCAACATACTCACCAAAGAGGCACGGCACCCGGCAGGAGACGTGGGGCAGCTCCGGCGGGCGACGACTAACCACGGCGGAGCACGACGGAGCACGGCGGATCTGGGAGCTACCTGCCGCGGCGGCTGCTTTAAGAACTTTTAATATTTAATGGGGCACGCGTCTGAGTTTGGATTACGGACGCAGCTACTCGCACGGGTCACATGAAGATGCATATAATTGTATTTTATGTTTATTTGGTTTTATTTATGGCATTTAATTTGATTTTTATGTACTTTGATTTCCATTACGCTCAGCAGATTTGCCGCCGCCTAAGACTGCCGGGGAATTCGCGGACGGGCCATCAACAATATGTGCTGTATGTGTTAAATAAATTTGTTAAAACGACCCGACGACGCGAATATCATTTTATTTGATTTCGTTTTCGTTTTGGTTTCGGTTTTGGTTTTGGTTTTGGTTTTTATTGTTATAATTTTGTCCAACAAAAAACAGACATATAAAAAAAATCTCAGCAGTCCTTAATGACTGCTTCCTGTGTGCGCAAATCATATAAGGAAATTTTTTGGTTTTTATTTGGTGTTTAATGCCGTACTTACTGCCGGCTTAAATCGAAAATTCTTGAGCGCTCTTCAATGAAATTGCCTGAAAAATTGATGCGACGCCCCCAAAAGGACCCAACGAGGTCCTTTGCCAGCGGCATCTGCCAGTTCGTAATGAATTTAAATGAGCCACCGTCGGCTGCTGAGATATTTTTCATTATTTTCATGCATTTTTGTTGTTCTTATTTTCAGTATTGTATCTGCTTGCTGTGACGTCTCTAGCGCGCCTTTAATTAATTATTTTAATCGCATTAGAATTGCGGTTTTTTCATGTCTCTAACTAGCGCGCCTCTCTCAAGCTTACAGCATAATCATGCAGAATTTGATTTAATCAAGAAATTTGTAAAACAAATTTAAATAGATACACATAAATCTAATGAGAGCCAAATGCGTGCATTCATCTAATATATAACAAGTTAGAGGTTCTAGTCGGAAGCTCCCGACTAGGGGATACCCTGAACCCACTTCTTCCAACACCAAATGCAGATATATATACTATACTATACTATAGGATGTCGATATCGATATTTGTCGATTGCTTGGAAACGGAAACATACTCGATCTGCGAAGGCACTAGGACCCACAGCTAAAATTTCAAGTCTCTAGCTCTTATAGGTTCTGAGATCCTTGCGTACATACATACGAACAGACGGACAGACGGACGGACGGACGGACGGACGAACAGACGGACATGGCTAGATCGACTCGGCTATTGATGCTGATCAAGAATATATATACTTTATGGAGTCGGAGATGCTTCCTTCTGAATGTTACGTCATTAACCCATTTCCAATGGGCTTTGGCTATAAAAAATTATACAAGTATTTATGAGACATAAAATATTTAATCTAAAAATCTATTGAATAAAAACTTCTTAATAATATTTGTTAAATATATAAAACATGTTTTGCCCCTTAGTTAATCACTTTAAAAACTTTCTTTAAAAACATGTAAATGATATGAAATGCATTATTTTTATCATTTTCGTTTAATATTTTAGGCGAAAAGTTTCTCTGGTTTTTATTTTGATTAATATTTTCGAACTTCTTGCACTTTTGGAGAGTTTAATTGAAGTTTATTTCATAGAGCATTAACTTATTAGTTATTTAATAGTCGTTATTATTGTATAATATTGTTATTTTGTATAATATTTGTATCTTAGAATTGAACGGAAATTTCTGTCACTTTTATTAGAAGCCTGTGCCAGGTTGAGAATCCGCGAGGAGGACCGCGCGTCGCGAACTGCGACTGGTAAATGACAGCTCCGCCACTTGGCAGGACCACGGTTGGTGCAATAGTTTTTTCTTCTTCTAGTTGTTCAAAAACTAACGGTGGCAGCGACAACGAAGCGCACTTTGAATATTGGCGACACGCAAAGGAGCAAAAGAGTAAGTAGGACGTGGCAGCAACAGCCGCCCAGGAGCCAAAACGAAACCGCACGCGACGTGCAACAGCCGCCAACTGATGGGTTTATATCTGCCAAAAGCAGCGGCTGTAGCAGCAGCAGCAGCAGCAGCAGTAGAAGCAGCAAGTGCGCACTCACACAACCGCAAGCATAGCCGCATACACACGCACATTACACGCACACACACACGCACATCGTTCGCCTGTTTGTTGATAACAGTTTTCGAAATTCGAAATCATCGTCAGCTGCTGCTGCTGCTGCTGGTGGTGAAGGCGGGCAGCATTTTGTTACCCAAACGGAGGCAGAGCACCAACAACCAACGACAAGGTTCAGCATGTTGCATGTGCCACACAGTCCCAATCCCGTCCCAGTCACCAGCACGAGCACAGTTGACGCATGCGCCAAAAAGTAGGCAACAATTCATAATGACAACGTCCTCTTTCAACGCCTCGCAAGTTGGCGCCTCTTTTGGGGCACAGTGTTCACGTTTTCTGTTTGCATACCCTGTTTTCTGTTAGGATGATAGAGTATTTAAGGTTTCTATGCAATACAAATTAATTGAATAAAAAGATAGACTTATGTGTTATTTATTGATCATAAGAATTGGCATAAATCGATAATATAGAACTCTTAAGTAATGTAATATAATGAACGAAAATTATTGATTTATTAATCAGTATATTATATATTGATACATCAATAATTAATTATTGTCAACTGCCGTGAGATTTTTATTTGTAATTCAATTTAATATACATTTTTCGGACATTTCTTGTACTTGCGGAATATTTTTTCATTCAATAGTTGTGATATACGAAATTAGGTATCGCCAGGTTTGTATAAACACTTATAAGTATAGATATACAAAAGCTAACTTAAAGTCGTAAGTGAATTACGGCCTTGGGTAACCTCATGGACGCCTCCTGCGCCGTGAACCCATCGTGGGAGAAGGCCAACATGGCGTCTCTTGAGCCGCCGGATGGGTATAGCTGTAGCCAGGGGTCTGGCCAAGCGATTGCTGTGAACCAACAGTCGATCGTTGTATCGGCTTGAGTGGAAGGCGGCGATCTGGTCCTCGACAACCGCCAGATGCAAGAAGTCAAATATTAATACATTAAGTTTTCTTTGTTTTAAGAATTTCACATAGGAATATTGAATATTTCTTCTTTTTTGTATAATAGTTGAAAGCATATGCATATACACATCTGATAACTTCTCATTTTCTTACATTCGCTGTCATTCCAGGATATTTCGTTGTCGACCTTTGAACCGCCTGTCAAAATCTTTGCTGTTTCTTATGTTTCTAGTTGTTGTTGCCACCACATTGGGTTATTATCTTTATTGTCGTGCAATATTCGGATGGCTGTGAATGGAATTAGTCACCGTGCCAGCACTTGACTTTGCCACCGGCTTCAAGTTCACGTGCCGCTGGGGCACTAATGAATTATGCCAAAGTTTTTAATGAAGCTCTTAATGGCGTGGCAAAGGCATTCGCCGGTCGAACTGACCCAGTTGTGGAGTGCGTTCAGAAATAGCACAACGATTAGATAAGCCTGAAATATGAATGGAGCTTCTAAAGCTATAAATAACCATATTTGATGTACCGGCAGATACATTTTGGCTTAGACTATAAAAAAAATCGAAAATTACAAATTAAGTTTAACAATTTCAACATGAGTGCTATAATCCCCCACAATAAAGTGCCCGACCAGGAGATGCCCTCTGTATACACATGTTCCTACCTGCTTCTTCTTCTTCCGCCAGCCACAGACTATGGAAAACACAATCTTAAATATATAGCTTCGAGTCTTGACAGTCCAATCATTATGATGTCTTCAAAACTCAGCGATAATAATGATCAATTTTTGTCGGGAATGGGCAGGTATTGAAAATGTAAACTATTCATCGACCGTGTATATAGTATATAAGGAAAACTAGTTAAGCTAAGAAAATCATGTCGTATCATCAATATTAATAGTTGATAACTCGTCAATCCACTTGATGGGCCCAGAGATGCTTCCTTCTGCCTGTTACATACCTTCGGGATACCATTAAGGATACCTTCGGAAACCTACGGACCATTCCCAGCTATGAGCAGGGGCATAGCTTGTTTTGGCGACCATTTAATACATAAATAAGTAAAATGCACTTTCATGAAACATTCAAAACAGGTAAGAGGTATAAAAAATGGTGAATTTGAGGCGAAATTGATTTGCAGCACATCAAATGCATTGCCTACTTACATGCGCAGCTTTCAACTGAATAGCGGTCAAAGATTGTTTTTTGGCTATGTTCGCCCTTGTCTGACCAGCTGCAAATTCCAGAAAAAATTTCTCAGCAGCTGCATTCACATTTTTGACAGCCACAAGCTGGATTAGATGTGTGTGTGTGTGCGTGTGTCCGTGTGTGAGGTTGGCATGGAGAGGGTCTAAATGTCCACATAACGCCCACTGCAATAACCACGGACATTTCAAGGCAGCTGCAACACTTTGGGTAATCTGAAAAATTCAAGTGCAATCGGGTAAGCGGAAATTGAAGAAAACTAAATGTTCAACTGAAACTGGAAATGCATGTGAACTGAATATATTTGTAGTTGATTCGCAAACAGAGCAGCGGAGTCGTCAGCGGCAAGCCTTAAGCAGTCTGAGCTTTGTTGAGTCTGTTATCAATTGCCTTGGCAAGGACACACACTCACACACACACAAACATGCGCGCACATATATTAACAGCAGACAAGAGGAAATGCGTGGAAAGGAAGAGGTTGCGACTGTGCTTCACTATGCATACTCTTGCGGGCGTGAAAAAATAATAAAACATAAATGCCATTTGACCTTGTGTCGCGCGCAGAATGTCAATTGTTGTTCGTGAGGCTGGGAGCCGGTCAGGACTCGAGTTGGCAAGATGACAAAGTGAATGATGCCCTGTAATGATGACTGGGCGCGATTCCAAGTTTCTGTCATTGCAACCGCCACAGCTGACAAATTCTTTCGCAAACAGAGTTGGCAAATTGATTGAATTGGTTGGAAGCATAAATCAATTATGCAAAAAATTAAGAATATTCACAAAAATGTTATCAACTATGCTATGAATAAAAAACGAGCTGACCTAATTACCAACTATTCCTCACGCTCTCCTTTTGGGCAGTCAAGTTGAAAATCAATTGGAAAGTTTTTTTTATCCTTTATCTATACTGTTTGCGTGTTTGCCCTGTTCTTTATTTGAGACTAGGCAAGCGGGCACCATAAATGATATTAAACTGTTTATAACGCAAGGTTATGACGCTGAACACTTTTGAAATATGAATTTTGTATCCGAAACTGCTAAGTAAATTGTAACGTAAATTGTCAATGTTCAGTTGGTCCTATTGTGTTTCGCATTAAGTATTTTTTAAAAAAGTGCGGGCATATTTGTCTGTGTCTAAAGCTCACTGCTAAAAGATTTTCTTAAACCATTAGGTGGCAGCTCTGCAAGTGAAAATTTTATACAATAAAAACATTTGAAAATATTTCAGCTTGGGGACTGTGTATATATATAAATATAGACCATGTTAATTACAGGAAATTATCAAGTCCTTGATAGTAATTCTGTATATTTTGTACTTTTCAATTTCTAGCATACATGCTGGTATTGTTATCGAAGCGTTGCCACTGTTCGATAATCTAAGTGACTGAACAACACTGCCCGCCAGTTGTTTGTTTTGTTTGTACCTGCTTACAACGACGACGGCTGCAAGGTGAATGAGTTTTGCGTAAAAAAATTATAAATTAACAGCTGCGCGTGTGCCATAATATGTGTAAACACACACACATCAAAAGACAAACACATGGCAAATAAAATTCATTATCGCTATCAGCATATTGCACTTGGCGCCAATGCCAACGCCGGCGGCGGCAGGCGCCAATGCAAAATCATATTTATTTCACTAGTGCAAAAATTGATAAACGTGAAACATAAACAAATCGCTGATAAGCCGTTTCGCTGCTGCTATTATCAATGCACCGGTCATTTAGAAACATTCCTTCGTGCTCGCGCCAGCAACAACAAAATTATCAAGTTATACTTGTTGAGCGGGTTAAACGCCCAAGAAACTACCAACAATGGTGAAAATATTTAATGCTCTGCCCGCACAGCGGCGACAGCGACGCAGCCACTGACCTTTATTTGACTTTTACGCTACCAGTGCCTGCGCTCGGCAATGAAGAAAAAAAGACATTGCCTGCCACACACACAGCACAGACGTCGTGTCTGTAGCAGTGCGTTGTTGTAGTGTTGTTGTGTTGTTGTTGTTGGAGTTTCATGCAGCCGCTGCGGGTGTCGGTGACGTCGGCCGCGGCAGTCACAGGCCAAGACATCAGCACAGCCTAAGTTCGGAAATATATATGCATGTGTGTCTACGCATATATGCACATATACATACATGACATACATACATATATGCACACACACTAGAATATGTGGTCGCGCGTGCAAGAGACGCCTCGCCGCAGTTTACGCTCATCAGCTGAAATAAAAATTAATTCAATAAAAGCGTAAGAAAATTAATTGATCATGTGCCAAACGACGACCAATTGAAATTGAATTTTCATTGTCAAATCTTTGCCGAACTTTAAGACTCCTCTTCTTAACTTTTACTTTCGAACGGCAACATGATAACGTACTATTTTTTTTGTACAACATCTTCCGAGTGCCTAAATGTGATCCTAATAAAGTGCAACCTTTCTGATGTGCCCATGAATCCACAAAAAGTCATAGCTCTACTTTGTTAAAGAACAGTTTTTGAAGTACACTTCTTTGTTTTAAAAATCTAAATTGTATGAAGTTTATCACGTGCGTCGATTAAAGCCTGAGCCGGGAAAAGCTGGATAGCCCGCTGCACCGAGGATAAATAACAATTAAGCGCTGCAGCAGTTGTGCATGCCTCGTGATACGTAAAGAATTACGTTAATTAAGAATTACGTTAATTGTCCAACACTAAATAGTTATAGTTATTATTGGTAACACTTGTTGGGAATTAAGTCAACGTAAGATGACTTAAGTTGTTGGAGCTATTTTACGAAATGAACCAACAATTTGCTACCTGGTATACAAATTAATATTTTATTGGAAAATATCTAATACCTCGATTGCGACATCAACATTCGAATTATAATGCATAGAATTGTTTGCCTTAATTGTCGGGTAGTGAAGTAAGGATCTGATGTGCTACCTGCATTTTCTTGTTTCCTGATATTTGCAGATCGTTTTTTTTTTTTTTGTTTTTTTATTAATATTGAAAATATTTGCAATATTTTCCCAGCGAGCTTACATAATTTTCATAATTACCAAGTCAAGAGTTTTTACGAATTTATTGAGGGATTGCATTTGTGTATTTGTGTACTTTGCGCAATTGTACACACATACATACATACATACATACATACATACATTCATACATGTATACATGTATACATACATTCATACATCTATACATATATTAGGAAATTGGCAGCGGCAGCGATTTTCTTTGCACATTTCGAACTCAACTAAATATAGCAGACCCCGAATTATGGACGACGACCGCAACCCGACGACGACGACAGTGTCAGGGCCATGGGCGGGCGAGGAGCTGCGTTTGATGTTATCAATTGTCAACTATCAGTTCAGAGCTGGGGCGCACCTCTAGCTAGCAAAGTGCCGGGTTGTTGATGTTAACGTTAATGTTGATGTTGATGATGCAACGCGAGCAGCCGGCGCTTGACACAATGACGATGAGGCTTTGGTAGCACCAGCTTACAATTTACAGCTTAACGTCCGTTTCTGGGTCAGTCGGCAGCTAAATTTAGTCGCGATTATCAATCAGCTTGCTTCGATTGCCTGGTCCGTTTGGTCGTCCGCTTGAACAATCTCCCGGTCCCTATTCACTGCCAGCAACGCCGTCAAAGCTTTACAATGTTGCGGCGCCAAATGTCCTATCGGTTTGAAGATCAGGATTCTTCGTCTATGGCCGTGCGGGTTGGCTTCAATTTTTTAATTATGTTTGTTTTCTATATTATTTTAATCATATTTAACACTTTTTTGTTCTTTTTAACCACAGATGAATCGTCGATTTTCTCGGGTGGAGTCCGGCACGGACCTGAAGGATTACTTCGATCGCGGCGATAATGCATCGCGCGAGAATCGCTGGAACTTTGAGGTCGCATGGGAAGTGGCCAACAAGGTTGGCGGCATTTATACGGTGATACGCTCCAAGGCCTATGTCTCCACAGAGGAGATGGGCGAGCAGCTGTGCATGATGGGCCCCTACAAGGAACATTGTGCACGCACCGAAATGGAGGAAATTGAATTTCCACGTGGCAATCCGCTGCTGGATGCGGTCAACACGCTACGCTCGAGAGGCTACAAAATTCACACCGGTCGCTGGCTTGTCGATGGCAATCCCCAGTTGATACTGTTTGACATTGGCTCGGCCGCCTGGAAATTAGATCAGTTCAAGTCCGAGATGTGGGAGAAGTGCAACATTGGCGTGCCCCATTTAGATATAGAGACGAACGATGCCATTATTCTAGGCTTCATGATTGCCGAGTTCCTGGAGGAGTTCCGCAACTGTGCCATCGCCTACTCCCAGAACAATGATCTGAACTCACCGCGCATTGTCGCCCACTTTCATGAGTGGCAGGCCGGCGTGGGTCTCATTGTGTTGCGCACACGACTCATTGAGATCGCTACCGTGTTCACCACGCATGCCACTCTCCTGGGTCGTTACCTGTGCGCTGGCAACACCGATTTCTACAACAATCTCGACAAGTTTGCTGTCGACGAGGAGGCCGGCAAGCGTCAAATCTATCATCGCTATTGCATGGAGCGTGGCGCCACGCATTTGGCGCATGTCTTTACCACTGTCTCGGAAATCACAGGCTACGAGGCAGAGCATCTGCTCAAACGTAAGCCGGACATCATAACGCCCAACGGCCTGAATGTGAAAAAGTTTTCGGCCATTCATGAGTTCCAGAATTTGCATGCCGTTGCCAAGGAGAAGATCAATGAGTTTGTACGCGGTCATTTTTATGGGTAATTGTCAGTTTTAAACATTTTTGAAGCCGACTTTAATTGATCCTTAACTTACAGCCACATGGACTTCGATCTGGATAAGACGCTGTACTTTTTCATTGCTGGCCGTTATGAGTTTGGCAATAAGGGCGCTGATATATTCATCGAGTCGCTGGCTCGTTTAAATGCGATGCTGAAGCACGAGCGTCCCGACACCACGGTGGTGGCCTTCCTCATCTTTCCCACCAAGACGAACAACTTTAATGTGGATTCGCTGCGTGGTCATGCGGTGATCAAGCAGCTGCGCGACACCATCAACAATGTGCAGCAGGCGGTGGGCAAGCGCATGTTCGATACATGCGTTAAGGGTCACATACCCAGCCCCGATGAGCTGTTGAACAAGGATGATCTGGTGAAGATAAAGCGTTGTATGTATGCCATGCAACGTGATTCAATGCCGCCGGTTACCACGCACAACGTGGCCGATGATTGGAACGATCCGGTTCTCTCTTCAATCAGGCGGTGTCATTTATTCAATTCGGTTCACGATCGCGTCAAAATGGTCTTTCATCCGGAGTTTTTGACATCGACGAATCCATTGTTCGGCATCGATTACGAGGAATTTGTGCGCGGCTGCCATTTGGGCGTGTTCCCATCTTACTACGAGCCCTGGGGCTATACACCAGCCGAGTGTACCGTCATGGGCATACCAAGTGTGACCACAAATCTGTCGGGCTTCGGTTGTTTCATGCAGGAGCACATCAGTGATCCCAAATCCTATGGCATCTACATTGTTGATCGTCGGTATATTGGTTTGGAGAACAGCATACAGCAGTTGTCCAGCTTTATGATGGAGTTCTCACGTCTGAATCGCCGCCAGCGCATCATTCAGCGCAATCGCACGGAACGCCTCAGCGATCTTCTTGACTGGCGCACGTTGGGCATTGTAAGTGTAGCTAAAACACCCCTTAAATCGAAAAATATTCATATTTCGTCTCTCTCTTTTCTTCTCAGTACTACAGACAGGCTAGGGTGAAGGCCTTGCAGGCCGTCTATCCAGATTATGTGGATGAGAGCTCCGCGTACGGTTCACGTAGCAATTTGATCTTCTCGCGTCCACAAAGCGAACCGCCCAGTCCAACATCTTCACGTAAGTTCTAGTTAACCATCTGTTAAAGCTTTCATATGTTTTAATTGATTATGATTCCACAATTTGTATTTATGTTTATGTGTGTAGTTGCCTTTTAAAAATCATTGTCCCTATTAAATATAGCTGCTATCTAATCTTAAATTCGTATGAGAATATATATTTATATATTATATATACATATGGTTGACATGTCTAATCATTAAATGACATCATCTATTTCAATGATTTCTGAATGTCAAATCGCATTCAAGTACTGTTAATGGGTACGATTATGAATCACCAAATACCAAATGCAGTCGAAAACATTCTAATTGATTTCCTCTCTACTTTGCAGGACACACCACACCAGCGCCATCGCTGCATGGCTCCGATGATGAGGACTCGGTTGATGAGGAAACTGAGCTGAAGGAACTGGGCATTAAGTAAACCAGTTAACTATCCTGATGTCAGCACTGGCTTTACGAACAATTCATACAGCGCAATATTACCATAAGTTTAGTAATTCTGTTTCACACGTTCAAAGGGCGCACAGTCGAGCAGACGACCACGCCCACAAGGAGAAACTATCTACCTACTATGCTACAACAGTTTTCTTAAACCAATTTCTACGCTCACACGCAACAGTTAGAACAATTTGAGTATTTTTTGCAAATTGCGAAAATTCTATTTAATGTTGTTTAGTCTATAAGCAGATCAAAGTCCCAACAACAAAACGAATGTTTTGTTTATTAAAACAAATTAAATTATTATTTAACCAATTATACAACAATCAGCCACTAATTGACCTTATCAAATTTACCCAAATTATATAATTACTAGAATGCGTATTCGCAATTTGTTTGTTGTTAGAGTGCAAAAGCCAAAGCATGTGCAAATTTTGATTATCGGGCAAATTTAAAATTAATACGCACTATATTGAGAATAGATTAAATATATATATATATGACAAATGTTATATTGAACTATGAAATGAAAAAATTTGCTAAGCCCTTAAGGCTAATCCCCTTCAATTATGTAACCTCATATAATATACTGCCTCATATTGATTAACCAACTATTGGATTGGATGATAAATTGTTCTATAAACGGTCATTGCAAAGTTTAAAAACCGAGTAAAAAGTTTATAATAAAGTTGAGCAAGTCTATGTTACAATAATGTATAAAACTATGCGCTGACTGACTGACTGATTGACTGATTGACTGACTGACTAGCTGATTGGTGATCAACGTACAGGCCAAACTGTGAGAGGTAGAAAGCTTAAATTTTCATTGGAAACATCTTATGTCATGGAGGTGCACATTAAGACGGATCGTTGAATGAAACGTTTTTGCTTACCTTCCGTCTTTACCACTGTCTCGGAAATCACAGGCTACGAGGCAGAGCATCTGCTCAAACGTAAGCCGGACATCATAACGCCCAACGGCCTGAATGTGAAAAAGTTTTCGGCCATTCATGAGTTCCAGAATTTGCATGCCGTTGCCAAGGAGAAGATCAATGAGTTTGTACGCGGTCATTTTTATGGGTAATTGTCAGTTTTAAACATTTTTGAAGCCGACTTTAATTGATCCTTAACTTACAGCCACATGGACTTCGATCTGGATAAGACGCTGTACTTTTTCATTGCTGGCCGTTATGAGTTTGGCAATAAGGGCGCTGATATATTCATCGAGTCGCTGGCTCGTTTAAATGCGATGCTGAAGCACGAGCGTCCCGACACCACGGTGGTGGCCTTCCTCATCTTTCCCACCAAGACGAACAACTTTAATGTGGATTCGCTGCGTGGTCATGCGGTGATCAAGCAGCTGCGCGACACCATCAACAATGTGCAGCAGGCGGTGGGCAAGCGCATGTTCGATACATGCGTTAAGGGTCACATACCCAGCCCCGATGAGCTGTTGAACAAGGATGATCTGGTGAAGATAAAGCGTTGTATGTATGCCATGCAACGTGATTCAATGCCGCCGGTTACCACGCACAACGTGGCCGATGATTGGAACGATCCGGTTCTCTCTTCAATCAGGCGGTGTCATTTATTCAATTCGGTTCACGATCGCGTCAAAATGGTCTTTCATCCGGAGTTTTTGACATCGACGAATCCATTGTTCGGCATCGATTACGAGGAATTTGTGCGCGGCTGCCATTTGGGCGTGTTCCCATCTTACTACGAGCCCTGGGGCTATACACCAGCCGAGTGTACCGTCATGGGCATACCAAGTGTGACCACAAATCTGTCGGGCTTCGGTTGTTTCATGCAGGAGCACATCAGTGATCCCAAATCCTATGGCATCTACATTGTTGATCGTCGGTATATTGGTTTGGAGAACAGCATACAGCAGTTGTCCAGCTTTATGATGGAGTTCTCACGTCTGAATCGCCGCCAGCGCATCATTCAGCGCAATCGCACGGAACGCCTCAGCGATCTTCTTGACTGGCGCACGTTGGGCATTGTAAGTGTAGCTAAAACACCCCTTAAATCGAAAAATATTCATATTTCGTCTCTCTCTTTTCTTCTCAGTACTACAGACAGGCTAGGGTGAAGGCCTTGCAGGCCGTCTATCCAGATTATGTGGATGAGAGCTCCGCGTACGGTTCACGTAGCAATTTGATCTTCTCGCGTCCACAAAGCGAACCGCCCAGTCCAACATCTTCACGTAAGTTCTAGTTAACCATCTGTTAAAGCTTTCATATGTTTTAATTGATTATGATTCCACAATTTGTATTTATGTTTATGTGTGTAGTTGCCTTTTAAAAATCATTGTCCCTATTAAATATAGCTGCTATCTAATCTTAAATTCGTATGAGAATATATATTTATATATTATATATACATATGGTTGACATGTCTAATCATTAAATGACATCATCTATTTCAATGATTTCTGAATGTCAAATCGCATTCAAGTACTGTTAATGGGTACGATTATGAATCACCAAATACCAAATGCAGTCGAAAACATTCTAATTGATTTCCTCTCTACTTTGCAGGACACACCACACCAGCGCCATCGCTGCATGGCTCCGATGATGAGGACTCGGTTGATGAGGAAACTGAGCTGAAGGAACTGGGCATTAAGTAAACCAGTTAACTATCCTGATGTCAGCACTGGCTTTACGAACAATTCATACAGCGCAATATTACCATAAGTTTAGTAATTCTGTTTCACACGTTCAAAGGGCGCACAGTCGAGCAGACGACCACGCCCACAAGGAGAAACTATCTACCTACTATGCTACAACAGTTTTCTTAAACCAATTTCTACGCTCACACGCAACAGTTAGAACAATTTGAGTATTTTTTGCAAATTGCGAAAATTCTATTTAATGTTGTTTAGTCTATAAGCAGATCAAAGTCCCAACAACAAAACGAATGTTTTGTTTATTAAAACAAATTAAATTATTATTTAACCAATTATACAACAATCAGCCACTAATTGACCTTATCAAATTTACCCAAATTATATAATTACTAGAATGCGTATTCGCAATTTGTTTGTTGTTAGAGTGCAAAAGCCAAAGCATGTGCAAATTTTGATTATCGGGCAAATTTAAAATTAATACGCACTATATTGAGAATAGATTAAATATATATATATATGACAAATGTTATATTGAACTATGAAATGAAAAAATTTGCTAAGCCCTTAAGGCTAATCCCCTTCAATTATGTAACCTCATATAATATACTGCCTCATATTGATTAACCAACTATTGGATTGGATGATAAATTGTTCTATAAACGGTCATTGCAAAGTTTAAAAACCGAGTAAAAAGTTTATAATAAAGTTGAGCAAGTCTATGTTACAATAATGTATAAAACTATGCGCTGACTGACTGACTGATTGACTGATTGACTGACTGACTAGCTGATTGGTGATCAACGTACAGGCCAAACTGTGAGAGGTAGAAAGCTTAAATTTTCATTGGAAACATCTTATGTCATGGAGGTGCACATTAAGACGGATCGTTGAATGAAACGTTTTTGCTTACCTTCCGTCCGGCCACAAACTCATTTTCAAAAATCTTCGTTTAAATTCATTTAAGCAGTTTTTCACACTTTCCGGAAAATCTCTCTTAAATAAAGAGTTCGGGTGACAAGTGATAAAGGCGGAATTTTAAGTTTCATCCCATCAGCTACAAACTTATTTTCTGAGCACTCCATTAACAACCAAATGAATATGTGTTCCAGCGATTTCAGAAATTCCACCCAATACTGTGGAAATTTGGCAAAAAATTTGTTGTTAACCGTTCACTTTTCGGCTTCAAGCTTCCCACCACAAGATCGACGGATACCGATTCCAATTTTTGGTTCTCTTTTTTGCGATTGACTCTAAGCATATAATCAAACAAATTACATTTTTCACTGGCGGGAACTGGGTGAAAAGGTTATATGTAAAATGTTAAGCACAAATTTGCCACGACCATGCCGGGGAATACAATATATCTCTATATATAAAACTGTTTGTCCCGACTGACTAACTGTTCACTTTAGTTACCTTATGTGATGAAGGTGCACGTTGAGACGGGATTTCGGGAACTTCCATCCGCAAGTGTGGAAATATCGCGAAAAACGTTTATATGAAACTTTTTTGTTTACCATCCGATCGGCTTCTAGCGCATTTTCAAAGATCTTTGTTCAAATTCATTTAAAGTGTCGCATGTTTTACTAAATCTATTTCTCCTTGGTGGAAATGGAGGTCAATGATTTGATAGGCGACGTTTCCCGCTCAAGATCATATCCAAAGATTTATATTGAAAATCATTTCGTGTCGGAGGAAGTGCGATTCAAAGATGTTTTTGATTTAGTTAAAAGTTTTGTCCCATTTACCACAAACTTGTTTTCAAAGCCTTACATAAGAGCTTAATGTAAACGTGTTTCAACGTTTTGGGAAATTCCACCTGCAACAGTGGTAAATGGGCGGAAAATGTTAGTATGAAAGTTTTTTGTTTACCGTCCGAATCAATTTCAACATCATTTTCAGAGCTTTTTGAGGCAAGGCCGGGTTATACTCGCTGAAATATATATATAAATTGTCTTTATGATCAATAAATATTTTCGATTTGGACTTATCGTATTGCACCATTCGCATTCAGGTTAAGAAAAAGTCCCGTTTTTATGACTCCACACCTCAACGAAATTGAGTAAATCATCGGAAATAGTATGTGAGTCAAAGCTGCATCAGCTCAATTATTCGAAAAACCTGATTCACAGCCTTAGAAATTCACTCAAATATTTTTCGCCTTCAACTAATCTCCCTTCATAGATTAAAATGCAAAAGAATGTTGTACAAGGTGTGTTAAGTTATATTATGTATTTATAATCTTTGTTATTTCAAAAGGCGCACATCACCATCCGGTCAAATTTTGTATAATTACGTCAGCGTCAAAAAAAGCAATTTTTAATTGGAATTCTGTTTTTTTAAATTTCTTAAAATAGAAAAGCGTTTTGGACTCGTTGGCTGTGCAGCTGGAAATCCTTGCGTTGCTGATGCAGTTGCTCACTTGTCAGTGTGGCGGCTGTATAGGGAGCGTATAAACTTCCCGTTGCTTTGGCGGCGTCGTCGACGCTGGGCGGGCACATCGTAGCCCGGATCGTAGTCATAGTCTTTGGAGTCGTCCTCCAAGTGCGCTGGAGGCGAAGGCTTACGTTTGGGCACATCGTTACCATTGCCGCCGCCTTTGCAATCTTCCAGTTGGCCATCGGCGTCCACACACTTTTCCGATTCCAGCACCCAACCGCTGTCGGTATCGGAGTCATTGTCCAAATCCTTGTCCTGGGCAGTGTCCTTATCCTCCTGCTCCTCCTCCTGCTCTTCTTCCTGCTCCGCTCCCTGCTCCGCTCCCTGCTCCTGGCCCTGATCCTCGTACACTGGCGGCGGCTGATAGTTAAAGCCAAAGTTTGGATATGGATAGGATGCATACAAAATCGGCGAGGGTATCATTGGGGCCGCGTAATTCGCAAAGCAGCCGGAGCAGCCGGATGGTAGACCGTTCTGCAGGATGTAACCATAGTTCATTTGCATGCAATTTTGGCAGCTGCTGCGCTTCAAGCGAATGCTGTTCGGATTCAGGCCACAGGTAACATAGGGCCAGGCGTTCATGTAATTACAGCGGGCAGATTGGGTTTGTGATTGGGATCGGGTTGAGCTTCGGGTTCGGGATCGGACTTGCTTTCTTGACTTGGACTTGTGCCTGTGAACCGGCACGTACTCGACGGTCTCCTGGCACACATCTGGCTGATCCTTCTCGCAGATGACCACACGCTTCGCGTGCATCACTCGCGCCTGACAACGCTCGCCACAGACCCGATGACGCGAATGCTCCTTGCAGTGCTCCTTGTGCTCGCAGTCTCGTTCTCGGTGTACCACATAGCAGCAGGAGCCCTGCTCATTGTAGCCCAGTCCGAAGCGGCCGCCCACCTGGGAGACATTCTGATGCACCTTGACATTTACCTCGTTGCGGCCCTGAATGTTGTTCTTGATAATATTGTTAATCTCGTTTGTCAGCCTTATGATGTTGGTGGTGTTCAGGGCCGGCTGTGCCGGTGCCACGTAGCTGGTATCGTTGACGCCCTGCACCAGCAGCGGCTCATCCGTCAGCTCCGGGCAGAGCGGACACTCCGACTCACATTTCTCCAGCCCGGCACAGGTATTCATGCAGCTCTGTCGATTTGCCTGGCACTCCTCGTAGTCGCGCAGCGATGGCCGCTCATAGCTCTGCAGCGGCGTATGCAGCACAATCTTATCCTTAATGGTATCGTTAACCTCGCCACTGACCCATGGTCCTAGGGCCAGCAGCAGCACATAAGCGCATACGGCAAGCTGCAAAATGTGCGCATTATATAAATATATATATATATATATATATATATAAGATGAGAATCAAGTGACTTTCCATCATACCTCAGATGAAATTGCATTATAAATAAATAAGTTGGACAATTACCTTCATTTTTGGAATGTTTGGAGCAACTGATTGGCTCTATATTTATGAGTTGTTAGTTGCAAACTCTTTTGGTCTACTGCAGCAAAAACTATGCCTTCGACACTCATGTGGTAGTTATTAGCCCATTGATTAGATAGCGCTATCTTATAAAATTGCTTTGGCTCCTTTTATCGGTTCGAGAGAGAGAGAGAGAGAGAGAGAGAGAGAGAGGGAGAGAGGGAGAGCGAGAGCGAGAGAGGAGAGAGTATATGAGTTTGACCATCAATTTATAGGTTGACCAACAAATGCATCATATATTTATTTTCTCGTATAATTTTAATGGGTTTTTAATATTAATTTGGACCACACTATAATGATAGAGAGCGATGATTAGAAGCCCCAGCTGTACACAGGTGAATCAGGTGTGCTCACGTCATGCACAGCCAAGGGTAGCTACAAAACTTAATAGTTAACAACGGAAGTTGTGTACTGATCTATGTACTTTGACACCTTGTCGCATAAGCATCTTATTTCTTTCTACTGATAACCTGTGTTTAGGTTCCAATTGGCTTGACTTCTCTGACTGATTGTTGACTGATTGGTGATAATTGATCTATGCATAGGCTAAACAGGCAGCTGAAACGGTGCCTTCGGTATCTGAGAGTCGCACCAACAACCGAAAAGTTATTGGTTTAAATCCATTATCATTGGAAGAGGATAACAAAGAACATAATAAAAGACTGTAAGTCATACTTGAATTCATAAGAATCGCATAGAAAGGCGGTATTTAATAATACAGGATTTTTTATTAATCGGCAGAACAACAGTAAAATAAATCATATTTTAATTTTGACATTTAAAACAACTATTGACCAAGTTTGAGCTGAGCTGGGCACATTGCCTATCGATGCCAGCCATCCTGAGGACGGCAGCCCACTGAGTCGGCAAATTGTGGCAACTCGCAAAATTGTTCTTGATCGTAGTAGGCACAGTTGGGGCTGTTGCAGCGGTAGTCGGAGCAGTAGGAGGAACAGGAGGACATCTGGCCCGAAGCACAGCCGCTGCAGTCATACCTCTCTAGAAGAAATAATGCCAAAAGAGAAAACCATAAGAAATCCTTTGAGATCCAAAACTTAAGGTCAATTTCAGTCACCTGCGGCTTGCAGGCAGTTGCCCTGCATTTGGCAGCCCGCGTTCCAGTTGGGTGGCATGGTGAGCATTTGGGCATCGTTGACGTTCCAGGTGCTCACACTTGCTGGCATTATCGCTACCTTGGGAGCTCTACAGAAGTCGCCGCACAGTTGCTGCCTCGAATTGTAGCATTGCCAGCGATTGCTTTCTGCCGGACAACGGCAGGTGCGCGGTGCAATCACAGTGCAGCATTTGGTTGGTGTTGATGGCGGAGGTGTTAGCTCCTCGACTTCCACTTCCTCCTCGGACTCCTCCTCGTAGTCCCTGTAATCTGTTGGCAGCGTGAGCGAGGCATTGACTGTCAAATAGTGCACATTATTAAGCACCAAGTCGGGCGTATTCTTCACGTTCTCGTTGATGATCGTTCGCTGCAGGTGAATGGGACTCAACTCAATGGGCTTGGGTAGAGCGCACTTCTGACCCGTCCAGTAAGTGCCCTTGGGGCACTGTGGCTCCACACAACGGTTGTTCGAGTAGACCTTTGAGCCGCAATAAACCAGACGGCAGTTGTCATTTATAAGGACTGTACCTCTCGGGCAGATACGCAGCGGAGCGGGCGGCGGTGGGGTCGTGGTTTTTCTGGTTGTTGTGGTTGCTCGAGTGGTAGTAGTAGTAAGAGGCTTATAGGGTCTATTTGTGGAGTGAGGTTGAACTGGTGGATAAGGAGTTACAGGCTGATTTGGACAAGGTGCAGGTTGTGGTTGAATGGGTGGATAGGGAGTTACAGGCTGATTTGGGCAAGGTGCAGGCTGGGGCTGAACGGGGGGATAAGGAGTTACGGGCTGATTTGGGCAAGGCGCCGGTTGGGGCTGAACTGGTGTAACAGGGCAAGGTGCAGGCAGAGGCTGAACTGGTTGATTTGGACAAGGAGCAGGCTGAACTGGTGTAAGAGGGCAAGGTGCAGGCAGAGACTGAACTGGTTGATTTGGACAAGGAGCAGGCTGAACTGGTGTAACAGGGCAAGGTGCAGGCAGAGACTGAACTGGTTGATTTGGACAAGGAGCAGGCTGAACTGGTGTAACAGGGCAAGGTGCAGGCAGAGACTGAACTGGTTGATTTGGACAAGGAGCAGGCTGAACTGGTGTAACAGGGCAAGGTGCAGGCAGAGACTGAACTGGTTGATTTGGACAAGGAGCAGGCTGAACTGGTGTAACAGGGCAAGGTGCAGGCAAAGACTGAACTGGTTGATTTGAACAAGGAGCAGGCTGAACTGGTTGATTTGGACAAAGCGAATTTACGGATTGCGCGTTAGTTGACCCTGACGGAAAAACGTGTACCACAACTCCGTTTGCGCTGTCTTGACCTGAATAATGATAGACAATATAAACATATATATTGTGCGAACTTTCTAAATAATCACTCACCGCATCCGCTCGGAGTCGAAGTAGCCAGCACACAAGCCCCATTCTGAGGAACGTAGGGCGCCTTACAGGAAATCGCTGCTTGCCCGCACGGAGCGTTCACGGCTACTGAGCTCTGGGGACATTGGGCACTGGCACTGGCCAGATGAAGAGCCAACAGAGCCCAAGGCAGAAGCAGCACTTGATAGACGAGCATGCCGATTAGAAATGATCTGTGAGCACTGTTTGTGGCTTGGCCAAACATGAAAAACAGCGCATTTCACCTAACGCGTGCAGCTTTTCAGCAAAGGTTATCAGGGCGGGCCAATTATGTTTTAAGCGCCACAAAACATTTTTCGTGAGCTGCAGTCGATTAGTTGTCGTTCGAGCTTAGTTGTTAGAACATCGCCTGAGACCGGTTGGGACAATGTTGACTTCATACTGTGCGATAGTGTCGATATTCTGCGTAATATGCTCGTCCGTATATGCTGTGGAAGGTTATCAAGATACTAATGGAGAGGTAAAACGGCGTCAATTGCATAATTAGACAGATAATGAATGAAATCTTTATAGTGGATGACATGTCCACAAGGTTATGATTCCGTCAATGGCCTGTGCTATAGGAAGAACTTATGCCAGGAAGGTAAGTTCACTTACCATTTGATTGAAAAGCTATTTAAGCTAATAACAATTCGGTCTAGGCTACTTCATGCACACGGATGGCATGTGCTACTTGATAAGCCCGAAGCCTTGTCCCTACGCATCCACAACCCCGACACCCACAACCCAGATCCCAACCCCGAGCCCAGCTGCCCCGAGCTTGTGTCCGCAAGGTCAGTTAAATTTGTATTCGATTTTAAAGCATACACAAATGACAACAATTTGCTTAAGGATACTTTATGCATACGGACGGCAAGTGCTATTTGATAAAACCGGAACCTTGCCCATATGCACCCACACCTGCAACCCCGATCCCAGCCCCGAGCTTATGTCCACAAGGTGAGTTTAATCTTTATCCGATTGAACAGCTTTTTTAATGACGACAATTTGCTTAAGGATACTTTATGCATACGGACGGCAAGTGCTATTTGATAAAACCGGAACCTTGCCCATATGCACCCACACCTGCAACCCCGATCCAAACCCCGAGTTTATGCCCACAAGGTGAGTTTAATCTTAACTGATTGAAGAGCTTTTTTAATGACGACACTTTGCTTCAGGATACTTTATGCATACGGATGGCAAGTGCTATTTGATAAGACCGGAACCTTGCCCATATGCACCCACTCCTATGACCACGACCACTACCACAACAACAACCACCACCACAGAGGAGCCCACCACTAGCGAGGAACCCACCGAAGCGGCCACCACTAGCGAGGAACCCACCGAAGCGCCCACCACTACCGAGGAACCCACCTTTGAACTTCCGCCTATGCCTCCACCTGCTGAACAAGCCCGCTGTCCGCCCGGCTCGATATTCTTTGAGGCACAATGTCGCAAGATAATCTGCTCACAGGGTGAATACCATGCAGGTCGTTGTCTTTTGCCCGCCTGTCCCGCGGACACAGTGTGGCGCGGCAAGCGCTGCCAGCCGCCAGGCTATTTGACAACCATACTCGAGATCGACAATGTGATCAAGAACAAGCATGAGTATCAGACGGTGACAGAGAACGTGAATCATGTGGAGTACGAGACCATTAGGCCCTACGATCCGAACGAGGATAACAGCTATGACAAGGCGAAGCCGCCAACGAATTTAACTGTTTCAACCTCCCTGAGGCCATCGACGATTTGTTGCACGGTCAAGAGCCCACGTATCTGCCGACCCTATCCACCGACATGGGTGTGCTTTAACCGCAGTCAAAAGCTATGTGATCCGAGGATTTGTACCAGCCCTGTGATCTATCTAAAGCCACCACGCATTGTGCAGCTGAACGATCCGCCAATGCTGGTGATGCCGCCGAATCCACCCTTGTCGGGTTGCCTGAATGCCGATTGCCAAGAGAGCGGTAAGTGGAGCTCATAATCAAAGCTAATCAGCTACGATACAAGTCTTTGTTCCATATGCAGAAATACTCAACTGTTCTGGATGTGCCCAGGGTCAGCGAGAGAACTGCACCGCCGCCTGCTACAATTACTTCTGTCCAGACCATAGCTGCGAGTTCAAAAATTCTGAGGACTTTTGTGCACTATATCCTGGCGGATTTGGGTGCAATAAAAACGACGGTTGCATCTGGAAATGGTGCACCTAGAAATGCCATTAATGTTACATCAATATGGTGTATAAACTTTATATTGCAGTGTAAAGCACCTTTCCGGCTTGTTCGATATATATATATATATATATATATATATATATATATATATACTGAATATATATGAATGATATATATGATATATATACATATATATATATAAAATATATACATATATATATATAAATATATATATGTATATCATTCCGGGCTGTAATATTAATTTTGATTTGAATTTGTCACTTTTACTTTTCAATTGTCAACTGCCATTGTGTAAATAAATTTTACTTTACGCGCCTAGCTGTTAAAATATAAATAGTTGCCACCTGGGGAAAAAAGATTCCTCCTTAAGTGTTGAGAAACGACGTGAGTATGGCTGCACAGCTGTTGGTCTGCACTGTTCATTCTAATAACCAATCACTTGGCAGCACTGTTTGAAAAATCAGCTGGCGCCGTTTTGCCCGTTTCAACGGTGCTTTTGCTCATTTCGGATTCAGTCGTTGCACGAGAGAGCAAGCGTCGACTTGCATTTGTTTGGCTCGGGCGCGCGTTTTGTGTACAAAGTGTTTAAACACAAATTTGTTTGTAAATCAAGTAACGAGTGTGTGCTTGTGTGTGCAAATACAAAAACAAAAAATACAAAATAAATTAACGGTTCGTTCTCGCTGTCTCGGGGGCGGCAAGTAGCAAGAGTTCAAATCACAAACCGCCGGTGCACTTTGTTGCCGCTCTCAACGTTGCCTTTTCGGCAGTCGGTGTTTTAATCGTTGTTGTTTTGCGGTGGAGTAAGTGGAGGCGTCGCGCGCGTCCCTCGGAGGTGCCAACAGCAAGAGGTATATTTCCATTAAAACATGTACATATGTGTGCGTCCGTGTGTGATTTGTTGTGGCCCTGTGTCGCATGTTTTATTAGCGTGTTTGCCACGGCAATCATAAAAACAACAACAATGACAGCTCCGACGACAGCAACAAGCGCAAATGCAATAATATTTAATAAACGAATCCAAATTCGCGCCTTCGTTGTGTAAGCATTGTTTATGCCGTCACAACAACAAATATAAATAGCAATTGCGCAAATATACAACAAAATATCTAATTGCATGAGCGTATGCACATGCACATATGTACGTACATACATACATATTATGATGAACAAATGCGGCAAATAAATTCTTGACTTGCCTCTGTCTCTCTCTCTTTCTCTTTCTCTTGCTCCCCCTCTTTCTTTCTATCTCTCTCTCTCTCTCTCTCTTCCTCGCTTACTCTCACCCGCTCTTGTGCTAATTGAAAGAAACTACAAACTTCCTGTTTTGGGGAAAGGGTTGTATCTAGCCAAGCCCACCTTCCCCCTGCTACCGCTCAACCAATCAGCGTGCATACATACGTATATACGTACGTATATATGTATATACATATATATATGTGCATATATGTATAACTGTTGCCTTTGCCGCAGACAACATGAGCTTTATTGCGGCATCCTAACCCAGCCGAGAACCCCTCCCCCGCACGTCCCATAAGCAAAGGGCTCTTTGGGTGAGTGGCTGTATGTGTGTGGGTGTGGATGAATTGGAGCTGCATAGAAGTTTTGTGCTTTCTGCTATGTTGGTATTTGCCAGAATGCGGGTGTTGAAGTTTTTAGTGCCACATTTTTTCTATGTTTTGCCTATACTTTTTTTTGCTGCTCCAGCGGGAGCTTTCATATTGTACGTGTGTGCTATTATTAAAATGCCACACGCACGCACACATTGAGACAAGGGGACACGGACATGGCAAAAAGAAAAACTACTATCAGTGTGTGTGTGCGCCTACGAGGCGTTGGCGTTTTGGCTAGAAGAAGCAGCAGCAGCAACAACCAGAGAGAGAGAGAGAGAGAGAGAGAGAGAGAAAGAGAGAGTGGTAGCGCGAGCCTGGGCTAAAAGGGGCAGCTGCAAGAGCGGCGAAATAAGTTAATAAATAAAACAAATGAAGCATCAAAATATGAATCGAGGCAACAACAAAAACAAGACAATTTCTCAATAAAACTTTAAACAAACCTCGGGCCCCCACTCCCCCATACTTTAAGCCCTGCACTTGTTAGACATAAACGCGACCGCACATTTGCCATATGTGCCCCGTTAGACTTATTGTTGTTGTTGTTGTTGGTGTTGTTGTTGTGCTGTTGCCGCTGCCGTTGTTAGGATTGTAATAAAGCGTTTTACGGCCCTCCTGACTGCCGCCGCCGCCGCCGCCGCCGCTTGTTGTTGTTTATATGACAGTTAAGCTATTTTGCGTATGACATGTTTGACAGATACCAGCGTCGTCGTCGTCGTCGTTGCGTCGTCATTCTCATAGTCGCCGCGGCTGTCAACGCCGCTGTTAAATGCAGCCTCTGCCAGCGACTACTCCTCTCAAACACACACACACACACACGGACAGCTGACTCTCTCACTCATTTTGTCACCCTTTCTTGTTGTTGCCCGCAAAGTTTGCTGGCGTTTTAATTTTTGCGTCTATTAGCCGAACATACATAAGCACATATGCCCTGCCACCACTGTAGTTGGGATTGGAGCAACACAACAGGGGGGTCCGGGTGTCGGCAGGGGGTTCCGTTCGCAGCTACTTTTACGCATGTTTTCGCACAGCGCCAAAGATGTTGGCTTGACATAAATTGTGTCTGCCAAATGTGGCAAACTACAGCAACAAAACTGGGCCACGCCTACAAAAAAAAAGGCCATAAGAAACCAACAGCCGCTTGGCTTGTCGCATGTAATTGCTCGCCACAATGTAAATGACAAAAGCATGATGCACAGTGGTGCGAGTACGTGTTTGCTTATCAATTACTTATTACTCCTGTTGTAAATATCTAAATATATCTAAATATACAAATATCTGGTTTTTACCGTTCTTTTCCAGTTCAAGATTCTTGCTTAAAATGTTTTACAGATCAAATTTCGAAATCTAATTTACAACTATTTCCCGCCCGAGGAAATTTCAAATCTAGTTATTTTTTTGGTTGATATTTGAAAATGAGTTTGAGATCAAAACTTTAAATTTTCTTCCCATTTCAGTCTCGTGATGAGAAAAAAAAACTATTGTTCAAAAGACCTTTAAATCCGCATTTTTTTTCCAAGAGGGGTAAATTTTGCGAAAAGTGTAAAGCCCGTATCAAATTATGACGATGGGATGGTAAATAAAAAACTTTTATACAACCGCTTTCGTACAATTTACCACAGTTGCGGGCTGTTTTTCAGAATCGCTGACACACGTTAACATAAAATTCGTATTTACTCGTATTTAATTAGTTTTAAGCGTATTGGTTTCAACAAACTTTCGACTAAAAAATCGTTGACGCCCACTTTTTATCCAGGAGAGTTGAAAAAGTTGCATACAACTTTTTTCTACGATTTTTCCACAATTGCGGAAAACGCCATGTTAGCGTGAACTTTTCCGATATAAAGTAATCACAATAAAAAAGTCAGCATCAATATTTGATGTACTTATCGTAGAATCGATCCGGTGTTGTTTTTGAGCTCTTCTTAACCTTCCCAATTGATTAACAATAATAATTTGATTAATAAAACAAATTTGATTTACTAAAGACATTACTGTATTCAAATCAATTAATCAATTGTTTTTAAACTCCAACTTAATGAAAGAATTAGATAAAATTTCCTAAGCTTTCTTTATTCCTTTCTTTATCTGGAGTCTAACCACCTTGCAAAAATTTGTATGCAATCAATTATATTTGAGTTTATACAATAAAGTTTGATTTGATAAGCTTCCTTACAACATAGATATACTTAACACACCATGAAATAGTAAAGATAACAATCTGCTTGTCATAAGTTGATTATAACTTTGACAAGAATATTAGAAAGAATATTAGACTCTGTGACCCACTGTGCCTAAACAAGTTGGCTGGCTGTAACTAAAAACCGCAAAAGCTTGACAACCCGCTGCCCGTCACCGTCGCCTTTGCCGTTGCCGCCGCCGCCGCAGCCGCAGTCGCTCTCACGCCAATCTCGCGGTCCGCAGCACCGCGGGGCTCCACTCTCCGCTCTCACACTCTCCGCTCTCACACTCTCGGCTTTGAAAGCTGTTGCTTCCGCTCCCGTGGCCTGAGTGTAAAAGTATCTCTTTGTTTTTTTTTTTGCTTTTTTTTGTTGTTGGGCTGTACGTGGGCGGCAACGCAGCCGTCGCCTCAGCAGAAACCTTAGGCCAAGTTTCAAGCTTGAAATGCTTTGACGATGACGTCGTCATCAGCGTCGTCGTCAGCGTCGCCATCGTCGCCGTCAATCAAATTGTGCGCTTTCAGCGCTGTTCGCCGCGACGCATTTGGTTGCATGTGCTGCGAGTTTTGGTTTTGGTTTTGGTTTCGGTTTTGGCTTTGGCTTTGGCTTTGGCTCTAGGTTTGCGTTTTATGTGCGGCTTTTTGCGTACTCTGCACCCACCATTGTCACCGCCCCCGCCCCGCCCGCCGCCACCCAGCACTCAAACTGGCATTCTCAATCCCATTCGCACATTCACAATGCAAATTGATAGCGCAAACAAACAAACATGCAAACATTTTGTGGTATTTACGTATCGAATATCACTTGGATTTGCCATACGCTTATTTATATTTGTATGCCCTGTAACTATAGCGTAAAGTGGTATATTGGCTTGGCAGAGCCCCAAATTAGGGTACAGTTTGTTCAATGAGTGAGAATTCTAATAGGGACTTTCAAAATTGAACAGCAGTGAAATGTATTGGTTTAAGAATCACAGTTGCGAAGCCACTGTTACAGCTTAGGTTGCATATTCCAGCCAACAAAACACCGACACACGCACAAACGCACCACTCGTTAATGCCGATATTTAATACAGTTTAGAAATCACAGTTGCGAAGCCACTGTTACAGCCTAGGGTGCATAGTCCAACCAACAAAACACCGACACACGCACAAACGCACCACTCGTTAATGCCGATATTTAATACAGTTTAGAAATCACAGTTGCGAAGCCACTGCTACAGCTTAGGCTGCATATTCCAATTGGCAAGACACACTCACACATACGCATTAATCGCTAATAGCGATATTTTAAATAAAAGTTACGAAGCCACTCAGGCGCATATTCCAGCCAGCAAAGCACACACACACACACACACACACACACACACCAATCGCCAATACCGATATTAAACACAGTTTTGAAGCCACTGCCTTAGAGTCATATATTTGATGGAAAGGAGGACGCTTTCGCATTTATTATGCTGGACACAGAGTATTGCGCAGTCGGGCGATTTTGATTGCAACGTTCTTACTTGTTTGCTTCTTCTTCTTCAGCTGTATTTTTTTTTCCACCGTCGTTTGGCCATTTAATATTCATTTATTCAACCAAGCTTGTTTATCTTACTTTTTTTTTATATTTTTATTTTTATTTTTATTTGTGTATATTTGGTGTTGTTATTGTTATTGGCATGTGTGTATTTGTTGTGTGGCCGAAAGCCGTAATCGAGAAATCGCATGTGAGCCATGGCCATGATTTTGAATTTGATTTCGTATTTGAATTCGATTTTAAATTTAAGTAGCCGCAGCACCAAAAACACACTCGTAAAAGGTACTTGGCACCTATTCCGATACCCTAATACGGAAACAAACAGCATTTCCATTAGGCTAGATATTATAATAATACAAATATCTTGGCGATACGAAGATGGCATTGCCAATACTTTAAAGTAGCCAAGATACAATTTTATATTTCTGTGTTTCTATCAGGAATTCACGACTTCCCCGAAGCATGCTATTTATACCCTGAACCCATTGAAAATGGTTATAAAGGGTATAATGTTTTTGTGCAAAATGTAAATGTCTGTAATAGGCAGAAGGAAGCATGTCCGAACGTATAAAGTAAATATATTCTTGATCAGCATCAATAGCCGAGTCGATCTAGCCATATTCGTCTGTCTGTCCGTCCGTCCTATAGGAGCTACAGACTTGAAGTTTTAGATGTAGGTCCTACTAGTGCCTACGCAGATCGAGTTTGTTTCCGATAATCGATAACTTACTCCGTTTTCAAGCATGCTGCATGCTTAGCGCATGCTGCATTTGGTGTTGGATTAAGAGGGTTCAGGGTATTCCCTAGTCGGGAGCTCCCGACTAGAACCTCATACTTGTTTTGAAATTATAGCTAAAAGCTTCTTCCAACGATTCTCCGAATGCGTAGGTTGAAATCTAACAAACAAAAAGTTCTATGAAAATTTCTGCAACAGACAGTTTAATTAAAACGATACGTATTTTTCTTTTTTGTAAATGTAAGAAATTGTTTACAATATTAAACTTTAACAAAAAGAGCCAATTGCATTAAAATGTGTAAAAGTTGGCGAATACTTTAAAATGCGATTTCATCTTGATGTATGCTTTATCAATAAATTCAACTAGCCAAGAGTCCATTAAAAGTTGTTTTATAAAGTTTTTAGCCTTGTTATTTACAAAGTAATTACTTGACAAACTTTCTACGCTTTTAATATGCTTTAGAATGTTCTATACGGAACGTGGCTGCTGTTATTTTCCAGCGAGTGCTAACAAAACAATTAAATTAATTAAGTATACGACTCACATACGCGAACTGAGAGAATGTTCCAATAAATGGCTTGCCTACTGGATTAAAGCGTTTCTGAAACCCTAAACAGACTCAAAGTGGGCATATTGGTTTTGTGCAAATGCATGTAACTGGCAGAAAGAAGCATCTCCGACACCGGATATGAAATATTTTCCATAAGCAGATCTAGTTTAATTTTGTTTTCGAACTCCTCTCCAATTTTCGTAATATTGATAGACATCGATGTTGAGACATGCTTTTTTAAGCACCATAATCTGTACTTGAGTTCGCCTCCTCCTCGCCTTACGATTTGGTTTATGTCGTATTTTGTAAGGCATTTGTTATCAAGTATGTAGATTCCGCACACTGTGTGGTGCAGGGTATTTTCTAGTCAGGCACTCGCGACTGGAGCACTCTAGTGTTTACTTAATGTAGAAACCAATCAATTGAGACTTTGCCTAGGCCACAGAGCGCACTTCTTAGAATCACATAGAGAGCAGCGGCAACTGGTTTATCAGCTGGCTTAAATATTCATAATAACGACTCTCAACTATGCTCATTATGGACTTTTAAATATTTCGGCACAAACGATGCCAATGGGACGCATAAAAGATACGCGGCGATAGAACAATACTCACAATACGGCTCCCTCTCACTGGCCTCCCCCCCTCTGGCCAGTCCGATCGTCCCTTTGAATGTTGAAAAGTTTTCGAACTCATAAATTCTTTTGTTAGTCCGCAACGCTCTTGTTTTGCTTTAATTTCCGTGCTGCGGCATAGAAACAAAAGAGAGTGAAAAAAAAAGAAAAGTGAAAATTCAGTGGGAAAATTGTCGTTTGTTGCGCTGCGATTACAGCACCAACAGCTGCTGCTGCTGCTGCTGCTGTTGCCTGAAAACTAATTAGTTGCAGTCGCAGTTGCATTGAGGCTGGAGTCAACATTTAACATGCAGCCCGCAGAGTGAGTCGGTAGATTGAGCCACACTTTCCATCGGGCTATAGGCCACTCGCTCTCTTTCGGGGCCCAGCCGCAGATTGTGCAACAAACGGCAGACAAATTCACTTAACTGTTACACAGTCACTGACTGACTTAATTCCCCACATTTTCACCCTGATACTTTGCGAACAACTTTTCCAGCCCATGGCCGGTGCGGAATTTGTATCTGTATCTTTGTGTGTGTCTCCCAGCTCGAGTAGATTGGTTTTTTTTTCATTTTCATTGCATGTCCATTTTGTTGATGTTGTTGTTGTTTCACATTTCTTTGATGTTGACAATTTGTTTGACTTGTGTGTTGCTCGTCCGTGTGTGTGTGTGTTTGTGTGTGTGTGTGGGAAGTTCAATATTAAAATGATTCTGACCTGAACTTGCCTATCGGTCGCAAGCCCAGACAGGTGCATGCTGATAAGCTGATAGAGAATTGATTGGTTCGCTGATATAACCATGCTAGCCATTATATTTTATTCAAATCTAAGAATCGAACAGACATTTGGTTATGTCACTCCTCAAAGGCTTTAGCTTTTATGAGTTTGCGACAACGTATCCGAAAGCTGAATGTGAAATCGAATATGCGATATACAACGCTTATCTACGTGCAAAGCTTTATTTTAAAAGTACTTAAAGTGCTTAATTTGTACTAAACGTGGCAGGAAAGACTATCTTTAGGCTCGATTAATGCAATAATTGTCTTGCAAGCAAACTTAAGGGTATTTACAGGCCCTTATTTGCAGTTCAGGTGCAATTGCACAATCAAGTTCGGCGCCAGTTCACACTTATCTATATATATATATATACTATATACCTATACTTATTTATAGGGCGATCTTTATTAAAAAAAAAACAAAAATGTTCTAATCTTATAGTTATTTAAACAGCCTGATTACACACGCAACAAAAATATATGCACTAGCTTTTAAATGTTTATTTGCATTGGAAATAAATCCAATTGGAAATTAAATTTTATATTTCCCAGCAAATATTTAACTTCCTGTTAGTTGGAAAAAAACGGCTTGACGATTAAAATCGCACCTCGATCCTAGCATCAAAACTCGACACAATCTCTGAATGAGTGTTCATTCTGTGTATATTATAAAACCAGGAAAAAACGGCCATATCCGGCACTTCCAATACTAATGCACCTGGCAGAATTATGATTTACGACTGGATCAATATGTGAGGAGAATTGTGAAGCTCGTGATTGCAAGTTTAGGCCAGATGTCCTGAAAGGCACAGCCTTTCTCCATAAAACTCAATCTTCTAGCGATTCCTTCTAATATGAAACATATATATGTATGCTATCTGCTATATGCCACATGCGATAAGCTATAAGCCTTATGCTATATGCTATATGCTATATGCTGTATGCTATATGCCATACTATGTGATATGCAATATGCTATATGCTATATGCCATATGCCATTTGCCATATGCCATATGCCATTTGCCATATGCCATATGCCATATGCCATATGCCATATGCCATATGCGATATGCTATAACCCTCATGTTTTTTCTCTATATGTTTTATGATATATGCTTAATGTGCTATAATGCTATATGCTATATGACATAGGAGTCATATGTTGATAAGATTTAGCTTATATCTAAGGTGCAAATTAATGGTTATGGTATCTTTAAACAATTATCGTTTCTATGGCAGTTATATGATAGAGTGCTCAAAATCGGTAAAATCCAACATATGTACGGCCTGCAACAGAAAAACTATCCTAGCCTAAGAAGCTAGTTTGCATAGAAGGAGCAAGACGGACTCGACTATTAAATACTGTATGAAAACTGAGAACATCTCCTTCTATGCTTTACACATATCACGACAACATATACGTATGGAAAATAAACAATATTCAATTAAAATTAACTTTTAATTTTTCTCTGTTCACTTGCAACTTCACCTGTATCAATAATGACTGCATAAAGTGAACCATATTTTTTCAATCGCATTTAGCTTTGCCTTGAACAGCTCTTCATAACGCAATCGTCCATCAAATTGCTTAAATTTGATCAATACATATATATATATATATATATATATGTATTTAATGACTGCCAGCTGTGAAATATGGACCATAAATATCTGAAGGCTATTGATAAATATGTCGACAGACCATTTTCCTTGGTTAGTTTGTCACACTGTGCAGCAGTTTGGCTTTTCTTTTGCTTTCTTTTAGTTGTCTTTGTTGTTGTAGTTGTTGTCATTGTTGTTGTTGTTGTTGTTGTTGTTGTTGTTGTCGTGGTAATCGCTGCCTTGGCAACGCAGCAGACCCAGCTGCCAGCGTCTTATTGGGATTATGTTGGCTGCAATCTAGAGAAAATCGCGTAATAAAAAACCATCAATTGGCGCTTGGTCTTAATGAATAAACGAATGGGGCAAACGCAGCTCCGACTAAGCCGCACTGTCTGCTCTCTGACTGACAGTTGGCCCAGTAGCTTTGGGCTCTGCTGTCCCCAAGCCCCAACCTACCTACCCGCTCCCCCACCCTCCCCCAAAGACAGTCATTGTTGCGCTTGGCAGCGCGTTAAATTTGCGCGCGCTTCAAATGAAAAGCACAATTTTTGATAAATTTCCATACGAAAAAGCAAGCATAAAAATGACAATGCTGAGATGTTTTTTCCATTTTCTGGACTATTCGGATTCGGCTTTAGCTAAGACCCTGAGAGCGAGAGAGAGAGAGAGAGAGTGTGTGTATGCAAATCAAGTAATTTGTCTCGCGCCGGAGACACATCCAACGCAGATGAGGCAGCCACTTCCGGTGTCAATTTTTTCTTTTCAGTTTCCCTAATTTTTTGTTGTTGTTGCTTTTGGCGCGATGCGTCTTTGTAAGTTGCAAGTCGGTTGCGGGGATGATTTTAAAAATAAATTATAGAAAATAAAGAGAAGAGACCGTTTCTGTACTTGATTGTGCTGCACTTGAAGATACCCAGTATCTCATTTGAAAATATGTTTAAATTTATTTTCGTAATTTTAATATGTCTTGAATAACCACATTATGCACCCACACAGTTACAGAACTAAGCTGGCAATGAATACCCTGTACTTTCTGTTTCTTTTATGCATATTCATTTCCACAGATAGCTAATTGCCTCTTGCATACCCTGTACTCAAGCAACCATGGTGCTGATATTGCCATGTTGCACTTTCGATATAGGGTGCATATACATATATAGATATATATTTAGTGGGTAAAAAAGGGAGTGTGCCGAGTTGATGAGACGACGCCTCGTCGTGCGCTTTTTATGCAGGTGGAAGTTGTCGCTGTCGTTGACGTTTGCCTTGCGAAAGAGTTTCATCTTTGGCTGTGGCCTCGTCATGTCTGGGGTCTGCTCCTCGCTGGCCCCTGCTCATTTCAAAGCCATTAACAAACAGCAAGAAGCAGCAGCCGAAGCAGCAGCGGCAGCAAAAGCAGCAGACGTCGGCGATGGCATTATTATTTTTTCTATATAAAAATAGCTAAAATATGCTTAATTTAGTTGCGCGTTGTGTGTGCTGTGTGTATCCCACATAATTATTTTTGTTAAGTAAGCCCGACAGATAGACTGACTGACTGACTGACTGCCGCGTGGTCGTCACAATAGATATATATGGTAGATATATATATGTGTATAAGGCACAGCGATAGCCAAAATAGCTGCCATTTGGGACGCCCACCATGACGCCAAGACGCCCACCAGACGTTGAAGAGCGGAACTGAAGACCACTTACAAATGCGCCAAAGAATTATTGCCATTGCTGTAGTTTTATTTAATAAAGTGAATTTATGCTACACTACAATGCGTTTAACGCTCTTCTACACTGTGAGAAATTCCCAGCCAACAGGCTATTACGTTCTGCATACTATTTCATTGCTGGTCGCTGCCGCGGCCCATAAAAGCCGCTGAGAAAACTAAATTAGTTCATTTGTATATTCTTTTTTTTTGTTTTGGCTGACGATGAGCCCAAACTTGGTCAACTTTTATGGCATTGCAACAATAGCATTCCGGGTGGGCTGGGGCAAGGGTAAGAACGATTTCGGAGCAAGCCATTGAATGGAACCTGACTGCCTCCTGGGTATAGAAGCTGTGGGAAGGTTGGCCGAACTTACAGATTGAAGACGTGTGATAAGACAGTACGAAATTGTAAATAACTAACTGCTATTCGATATCTTAATATGGACAGTAAAGCTATTGTCGAATTGCCTGGAGACTTTTGGGCTGACTGTAAATAGGAATTCAAATGTACTTTTTACAATGGGCCGAATCAAAAGAATTGCTCCAAAAAGAAGGCTTAAGGGAACCTCGAATCAAAGAAGATTGTTGTCAAAACAGTTCTTGGTCCAAAATAAAAAAAGATTCAGGGAAAGCATAAACTAACTTAGCTCCAACCATTGCACTCTGATGACAATAAATCAAACAAAGCAGTTTCACGATCAGGGGTCTAAGGCCGAGTTCGAGCAGAGTTACGATATAATATACTCATCTTAGATGCACAATACGCAAGTCTAATTCGATCTTAACAAGACAGAATATCGATGTAACAGCATTTAGACTTATTATGAAGTCTATAGCTATAATTCATTTACATTTGATCATAAGCCCTTAGGGTAGGTCAACCCAACATCGGTTCGTGCCCGGAGCCTTGTTCTTCAAGTGCGTGAATGACTCATTCTGTTAATTATCGTGGCTACATTTGGTAGATGTCTTGAACATTTCATGTTGCTTTTAAGTCAATAATCGTTTAGCTAAATTTTCTATATTTATTTCATTTGAGTTCTACTCAATTTCCGATTTCAAGGCCTTGCGCAATGTTTTTGTTGGCCATAAAGAAAAAGACCAGCATGAAATCGTATGGTAAAAACAACATTGAACATACAGAGACACAACAACAAGATCGCTTGTCTCTAAGAGCCAACGAGAAAATAACACGCTGTGAACACAATGCCCAGCATCTTGAAGAAGACCCCTTAAGACCCTACACGCCCACAAACAGCCAAAGATGAAGGCGAGGGCGTTGGCATTGCGATGTCCGGAATATGAGTGACTGACTGAATGTTGACAGCGCCGCGTCGCCAAGATATAACATATAGCACATAACATACATAACTCTTCGTTCATTTCGACGATCTCCAACGAAAATAAAAACGACCCAAACAGCCAACAAACGGACAAGAGATCGGTCCCAAAGAAAATGCCAAAGCGTGCTATCGAGATCAAAATCCGACTTCAAGAGAATTCCGTTTAGTGCACCCAACAAAGCAAATAACACGCACACACACACACACACACACACACACACACACACACGCACACGCACACGCACACGCACACGCACACACACACACACACACACGCGCAGACAGAAACAATAAAGATCAGAAAACAAGTCCAATCCGAGTGTAAACACAAATTCAACTGTTGTCCGAAACAGGGCATAAAACTCGTAAGATTCAATATTTAAGATCTGGAGGCCTGTTTGCGCTCGTCCAAACGCGTTTATAAGAATTTTCTCGTCTCCTTTCTTATCAATATTTGTGCAGGCGCAATAAAGACACAATCTATTGTGCTAGGTCATAACAAGATGGATAAACGGGGCGTGCGAAGAGTACACTGCGATGCTCCTTGGGGGTGGCCACAGGTAGGTGTAGGACAGGTATATTTCTGAAAGAAGAGTGAGAGGAAAAAGTAAACAATTAGATAACAAGTTGCAGTGGAAATAGAAGAGAAAAGAAACAACATTTTCAAAATTGTTAAACAGAAAAGAAAAACTTACAAAAAGCGGAAAAATCTCTTCTTTTTCCTACCGTTAATTATCCTGTGCCTACAATAAAAGAACTTTCAAGTTATTTGTTCCTAATATAGTAATCCAATTCGTGCGGCTTTAACCATCAACTGGTTGCAACAAAATGTTGCATTAAGTTATTTGCAAAAAATGAAAGACTTATTTGAATTCGAATATTTGGTGCCAATGGAAAATGTTTCCGTCGATAAGGGCTACAAAGCAAAGCTGAACTTTAATTGGAAACTTCGGCAGGTTTCCGTAAGGGTTATTGTTGCATGCTTCCTCAGCTCAGTTGCAGCTGTGTGCACATAATTCATTTAACAACTTCAATTATGCAATTAGTCGAAGCACGGCCCGTTTGGAAACCTTGGATATTAAGGGAGCTTGGCAGTCCAGACAATTTGACATCAGTGGACCTGGCTTCGACATGGCATAAAATACCTCTTTAACTAAACCCCCCTCCCTCTTTGAAGTATAAAAATGGGAATAGGTTAAAGGAAAGTAGTCAAAGGATTATGTTTCTTTGCTGTATTTTGGCTCCGTTATGCTATCTTTAATGCAAGGATTTGCAACATTTATGTCTATTTATGAAAAACTATAATTTACTTTATGTATCGCAGTCTTTCCAGCTTCTGTCACAATAACCCTAAAGCAGAGTAAAAAAAGGAATCCTCATAAAAGCAATTTAAGGACTCTTTCTGCCCCTTTTACGAGAAGCTGTCTTGCGCATTATCATAAAGTCGCAGCTACATTTATGCTTTTTACGATCTTTCAATTTGCTGGCCGTCCTTATTTTGACGATTGCTCTCAAATGCGGGCTGTTCTTTATTATGGCTGAGCATTATGATTTCCGACTTTATCTACGATTTGCTGTCCGGTCCAGACAATGGCTTGAGCCACAAATGGCCGAACAAGTTTGGCACGTGATGTGCGCCAGATGTCTCTAGGTTTATGCACATAGTACATTTATTAGTATATAAATAAATATTTTAATGCGAATTTATTGAAAAAATTATACATTTTGGCTGTTGGCTGCAAAATTTATGGACGGCTGCTGTCCGAGTGCGTAAAAAAATGTTGTAGAAAATCACATTGAAAAAATGTGTAATAAAATAGAAATAATATTTATAGCTGAGACGTCGAAGGGTCTAAAAATACACCACACACACGCACACACACACACACAAGCACGCACACACACACAGCCAGAGGCGAAGCAACAGCATCAACATGAACGTCAACGTCAACGGGTTCCCAGTTTTCCCAGCCCAGCGGAGAGAGAGAGAGAGTCCAATCCGATTGGCTGTTGCCGTGTCTGTTGGCCATGTGCGCGCTTTCCCATTCATGCAGCACCGCGACCTGCCTCAGAGACACCAATGACCCAACTCCACATATGCCACATGGGCCAGAAATCCACTTGGCTGCGAATCGCTGAAGCATTTTGATTTAAATCGATCGATTTTGTGGCCGAGCTCATTTGGCGTAAAATAAACTTGCCTCGAGTCAATAATCCCTTCTGTTCCGCAACGAACCACCCATCCACTTCGAAGTGTTGTTGCTATTGTTTGTGGTATTTTGAAATACACACACACACTCGCACACACACTCGTACTCACACTCGCACACACACTCGCATGTATATCACACTAATTTCCCAATTTAACTAGATGGTTTTTTCTCTTCGCACTTGTTAACAAATCGTTTTGTGTAAACAAAAAAATTACTTCAGACAGCATATCGAATACGTGGCATAAACAGCCAACAAATAGGTGCACAACGCCCACACTCACTGGCTCTTGACTGCCCCTCTCCGGGCAGGTCCTGCAGCACCCACTTATTGATTGCATTGCGCCTGCTACCATTTCCCATTCCATCGAATCTAGGCGTTGGAAGGGGCGAGGGGGTAGGGGAACTGTGTGCTGTTTGTCTCTGCTTTTCCAGTTGGCAGTTGCGCACTTTTCTTTTTGCGACTGACTGAACGTGACTTTTAAGTCAAACTCGACGAGCGTCATTCATTTAGTCATTCATTCATTCGTTCAATCATTCGTTTCAGCCGTCAATCAGTTGTCTTTTTTCCTTCTTGTGTGTGTGTGTGTGTGTGTGTGTGTGTTATCTGACGCGGCTGCCAGCAAACCGGAAGTTGTAATTAATGTGCGCCTTGGGGGCGTTTACTGCTGCCAAGTCCTGCGAGTCCTCGCTGTATGTGTAGGACCATTATCTATGTGTGCGTGTTTGTATTAATAGCCATGGCAGCGCTTTGTCAGGCAAACGTGTGGCATTGACGATACCTGAACAACGTGTGCGCCGATAATGAGTCAATAGGGCAGACTTGACTGCCTAAGGGTATCTCGCACGCCTCGTCGTGATGAAGATGAGAACTCTCTGTGTGTGTGTGTGTGTGTGTGTGTGCATTTGTGTGTAGTTGTGTGTGGCTCGTATTACACGACGATATAGTGCTACACGTCTCTCACTTTTCACACTTTAAAGCCTTTTTTATTGATATTGTGCGTGTGCGTGTGTGGGTGACTTTGCAAAAGTTTATTTGTCGTCCTTGCCTCAACTTGAATGCAATTTCACCCGACAATTCACATTCCAGTTCCCATTAAGATAGAGATTCAAATAATTTGGTTACAATGTGACAATCGTTAGGAATATCTATTAGATTTTAATTATTTTTTACCGACAAACAGCCAAAAATAGTCATGAAAATCTACCTTTAAATTGTTCGGCTTTTATTTATTTGATATCATGCTTTTATCACTTATTTACAGAAAGTCATATTTGTTATTATATTTGCGCAACATTTTTTGTGCAATTCGTTTGAATTTCATATTTTTCGGTTTATTTATTTCTGTTCATTTTTCCACTCTAATAAGTTTTGTAAGCCTGATAAAAACCATACAGAATTTAATATAGATGACATTTATTAAATTCAATATATTTACATTATTTTGCCGAAGCATCCTTCGATTTACCTTCAACCATTGCATTTGCCACCTTCCCCTACTTTGCTCATCATTCCCAACCTTTTTCCCTCAGCATGTTCATTATATATAGCTTCGCACTGGCTCACCTCCACTCAAGCGTCACCTCCCTCCATGGTCACATTATTCAAACTCTATTTATCTACCCAAGCTGATTCCTTAATTCAACCCTACATAAACTTGCAGAAGAGCTCCTGCTTATGCATTTGTTTAGCCACACACGTGATTGTGCATTGGGAATCCAAAGTTGACTCTAGATGTTCTGTGTAAAGATTAATCATGCTAAGTATATCTGTCAGTGGGTTACGATGGGTCCCTTGGTTGATGTTATAATTATTGTTATTCATGGTTTCGTAGGCCTCTGCCTGAGATTGTATTGAACCATTTCAATTCGGTCTACAATATCATATAGCTCACATATCTCTTAAAGCATAAGCTATATTTCTGCAAGGATATTTGCCAATCAAATCAATACAAATCGATAGCGAAATCCTGTTTACTTGTTGATACTTTACCTAGGAATATCGAATTTTAAAGGATTCTGCATCAGCGCACACTTGACTCTATTTGGCCACAGATTGTTGCTGTGTCGCAGATAAAGCGTCGCTTCGTCTCCTTTTTATGCACATCTCAACAACTGAATACTTTTTTTTGCTTCGCTAAAAAAACTTTTACAAAATATTTGTCAGCTTGCCTGCATTGAAATCTGCGAGCGCTGTGCAATAGGTTCAAAGTTATGCCACGAAGTTGACTATGTGAATTCTATTCAATATTTTCGCAGAGCTCTGCTTTGCCAGGACTTGGACTTGCTGGCGGGGGTAACTGTGGGGCGGAGACGGCATTGGCATTGGCAACGTCAATGACATTGGTCTGATAACCGGGCAGGAGGGGTAAAAGTCAAATGCTTCTGCATTGATACCATAAGCTGTCCACTTGCTGCGGCTTATTGTTAGTGCCGCCTGACTGGCACCGCCCCCTCAACTGCCCGCAGGCGCCCAGCTTAGCCCTTGTGGGCACTGAAGGAAATCGCCTCCGGTACGCCCCTCAATGTATGCAGTAAATTGCTTGCTTGCTTAAAGCACACCCACACACACACCCACACACAGACAACACACCTTAAATCATTGGTTCTGCTTGTTGTGTAGAATAAGCCGCTAAAACACAAAACAAGCAAAAAATCAAAGCATGCAGACTGACTGACCTCTAAATACCCCGTCAATAGAAGAAAATAAGTAATGATATTCTTCAGTATATCTTAAGTGTAAATCGAATACTTTGTAAAGTTGTTTTTTCTTTAAATTAAGTTACAATATTGAGTTCTTTTAGGAACTACTCCGGTGTCTTGCAGGGTATAAATATTCAACAGCTCCTAAACATGTAAAAACGAGTCTTTTCATAAACCGAACCAGAAATAAAAAGTCTTTATTAAGGGGTTCTTGAAGCCATTTTATACCCTGTAATTACATTTCCCAATAGATAGACCTGAAATATGAACAACATAAGTACATATAAATATGCCCCAATTGCCAATGGGCTGTGCGTGTTAAATCGATTTGACCGCAACGTAAACTAAATATACCCATTTTATCATTCCGAAAATGTAGGGGCACGATTTGTAAAAGGCTGATTTGCGTGGGGCCAAATCGAACTGACATTATGGTTAAGTGAAGGCAAGACCTTTGCTGAAGGGAAAAACAAGTGGCGCACAATTGACTTGGCCAATAAAGCATAAAACCGTTAAATTCACAAAATCAATAACTTGGCCTCAGTTTGGCCAACTTACAGTCAAGACAGCCAATTGCTGCCGCCAGTCACTAACAGCATTTGTAACTTGCCACATGCCGCATGCCGCACGCCGCAGGCGACTTTCTGCATGCGGCATCCCCGAAAATAAAGGACGACAAATTGCTGTGAGGTCTCGGTCCGCACATTAAACAACTTTGCAATTTGTGTCCATTATTTTGAGCTGCCTTCAAGTCAGTCTTTGTCGTCTGGCTGGGTGTGTATGTGTGTGTGTGTGTGTGTAAGTCTGTCAGGGAGGCGCGTACAATATTGTTGTCACCTGCTTTGGCATTGAAATGTTTCACAAGTTGCTTTTAAGTTGCCTCCCCTTCATTCATTGTGTGTGTGTGTGTTTTCCTAATTGTGTCAAGGAGTTCATTCATAGACATTAGCGACAGCAGCGCGTAAAAATTTGTGTCTTCAAGAATGAGTGTGTGTGTGTGGTGAACTGTGGAAAAGTTAACACTTTTTGGGCCTAGTCGAAATAATAATTTCTTAACAATAAAGTTTACACTTGGCTGAGGATTAAAATTATATGTTTAAAGATTCAACAAACAAAATTGTTTGGCTTTAAGAATCCCTTGATTTTTGCTTACAGTGCTCTAATTAACAGCTCTACAAATAACATTTTATGTTAACTTATTATTGCGTCTACTTAACATAAAAGTGTATTGTACTTTAGACATTCTAATAACAAATATGTCTACGATATTTAAACACTTTAGTGACATAAATAATAGTATGCCAGAAAAAATGTATATTTTTTCCATTGTGTCTCAAACGATGTCGTGAGGCTCATCGTTGCCGCCTGTCGCATGTGCTAAGTGAACAGCTGTTAATGTTGCAGCACATCTTTTATATTCGGATCTTACATTTACCTGGTGCTCTGTTCGCTATTCTTGTTGTTCTAAGCTGTTTTTACTTTCCATTTTGAGAGCCATTTTGTTGCTTGAAATGCTAGTGGGCCATTTAAGGTAAATGTCGCACTTCAAAAACAAATTGCCAACTGTTAACTGCGTTCAGGGATTTGTATATAGCATTAAAGTGCCGTTTTGTGCAAACAGTTATTAACTTGTGTTATTTAAGCCCCAATTTGACCCGGCCACTGTTGTTTAATTTATTTCGTCCAGTTCCGTAAGCAAATGATTCGAAATGCGAATTTTGAGTTGCTTTGCATTGCAAAAAGCTTTTGCCTTTGGCGTACAATTAATATATTGACAAACAAAATGGACGATTTATCACGTTCTGTTGAGCATTTAACATGCGTTAAGCATACGTCACGTTGTGCCAACATAACATACAATATTTACAATACATACATTTAATCTAGACATTTAAGAGGCTTTACTACTGCCCAACAAGCTTTATGCTTTTATTTATAAGTACGTTTGCATAATTAGATCTCTTGTCGAAATGCTAGATTCCATATTGGGTATTGTTTTCGGGCAGAAATGTGCCTAATTTATGGTTTGTATATTTTGTTTGCAGTGACTCCTTTTTGTGTGTAACTCACCTGCATATTTTGCCAAATAGTTCTAATCGATTAGCCTTTTAGCAAACTGTTTTAATTGCAGGCTACAAAGGCAGTGGCATTTGCATTATAAATGGTTTTAACATATCGTCAATAAATTGAATATCTAATTAGCCAGCAGATAACCCTTATTTATTTATAAATGTTGTACAGAATGAATTAGAATTAGAAAGATGGTAAGAGTTAGATTAGAAAAAACAAATAAAAGTAAAATAAGTGAGAGATTAAGAGTGAAAGAGAAACAGAATGCATGTACTTACATTAAAGTGTAAAGTGGATCAGAGATACAGTTTATTAAATAACCAACACAACTTATTAATAGCTTAACTTATGATCAAAGAATAAAAAACCCGTTAGTCGGAACGATTTGTTATACTTGCAGCGCAGCGGAAATTTAACTTTGTGTTTGAAATAAGAGAGCATGCATACATATATACAAATGCACATAGACACATATGTACATACACACACGCATATAAGTATAATCTGTAAACAATGCAGCTTCCGAGTCCTTACGGCTTGACGTGCGTTGTCAGGACAAACAGTCAAACATATGTAAATACGTGCACAAATTAGATTTTCTATCAAAATTGGCCTACTAACAGTTGCTAAATCCTGATTAAAGGCATCAAAAGCCAAGCCTGGAACGGGGCCAATTGACGAGTCGTTCCACAACTTGTTGCCACAAGAAATGCTTGTTAACACTTTACTTGCCACCAAAGCCACAGACATCCACAGAAAAGAAGCCGCCTGAGCCAAAGAAAGGCCGCCTCATAAGCCGCTTAGGCTTCGTGACACCAGAAAAACGATTCCACACATTGGCTGTGCACGTGCATTGAAGAAACCAAGACCCGAGACATGACGCTCCCAAATGGGAATAGGAATGGGAACGGGAATGGGTTTCACTTCTCGGTGTGGGATAGCGCGCTGATAAATACGCTGAAATCAATCAGAGTAGTCAAAAAGTCATGAGTTGTGACTTGTGTACGTGAAAATTGCACTTCATTGCACAGGTGGCCTTCACGGCCAGAACGAGAGCTAAGGGCACAGCGAAACGTCATGTCACGTCAGGTGGCGATGGCGATGTCGATGTCGATGGCGGCTTCGTCATCGCTGAAAGCCCTGTTTGGGGGCTGTTGCATGTGACAGTTGTGTTACGTTTATTAAAAAGCTTTGTCAATACATCATGACATCGTGTGTCACTTACTTACCCACTCAGTAACTCACTCTTTCACTTACTTTCGGCAGTCAATCATCGAGGGCTTGACGAGGAATGTTGCGGGCTGTCTTGAGTGGAATGTGTTATTAGGGTTTGTTACAAACTTGTTAAAAAGTCTTTAATAGGTCAAGTATGGCTCGAATTCTGATGACAGTCACTCCCCCTGTTGTGGCTACTGCTGTGCACGTATATCAATTAAAAGTTTTATCCAGCTAGATGGATGAAACGAAACCCGAAACAAGTGGTATTGTGCTATGTAGCATGTGGAGGGCTTTTTGGTGTAGCAAATGTGTCGGCTAATGGGCGGGACTGGAACTCTGGCCAGATCAAGTTGTAACATTGAATTCTTCTTGTAGTTGGCCAAGGACTTCAGAAAAATGTGCCTGCTTCTATTAAATACACTTCTTCTGTCAACAGATATTGGCTCGTTTCTTTCCGGAAACTGACCCTATAAAGCGCAGTGCTTCCATTGAATTATAACTTTTTCAATTGCATTCATTCGAAGTTGATTCTTTTGTTTTATCTTTTCTCTTGTTCTATCTTTTGTCGTCACTCTTCACATCATTCTGTTAGCTACTTAGGCTAGATACATTTTCGAATTTGCCTGACATTGCACATGCCTTTTAGATAGTTGAGCAGCTCGTGGTTAAGTACAGACAGGGTATACCTCGGTCGAACACTCCCGACGGGTGCACTCTTTCACGTTTCTTTCTAACTTTAATATATTTCGAAATACAGATTTTGTTCGATGCTTTACATAATTGAATAGGGGTGCATTCTCTATTCGCTTTAATCACACTGTTGATTTTTTGCTGCTGGTGTCAGCAAAACTTTTTGTCCGCTGGCTTTGACTTTTACCGAGAAAGCCAAGTTTAATGAATGAGTTTGTTATCAGCACTTCGAGCGGAGCCCGTTTCATTATGGGTATTCCTGCTACTCCGCTCTTGTGTGGCAAGTGCTTGGAAATATATATATATATATATATTGGTTGGCGTTTTGCCGCCGTGTTCGTGACATTTTTAAAATCACGTTCAACCGCAAGTCGAGTCACACCAGCCGCACGATATATCGATGATGGCTATATGGAAGTTACGGGCGGCAATATGAATGAATAAATGAATAGCTATGTAGCTATGTGCGAGTATTTATCGTTATAAATCTGGCTAAATGGCTGCCACTGCAATTGGACGACAGCTTTGAATGTCTGTGAAATATTTGGCTTTCATTTTGGGTGTCGAGTGTCGAGTGGCCGAATGCTAAGTAAATACGCACGGCTACGTTTTCCACTTTTACTTTAAGCAAAATTGTAATCAAAATGAGCGACAGACAACAATGACATAACAACAACAACAACAAAATGACAGACGTCGAGCAGTTTGAATGCACAATTTCATACCCTTAACGAACGAACAACTGACTGAATAACAACGTCTGCTGACCACAATAAAGAACTGTCTCTCTCGGCTTATGCAGCCACAAATTGAACTGCACATATCTGATTATAATAAGTTTTTCATTTATTTGCTGGCTTATCTTTAAAGATATATTTTAAGCTGCGCTATGCGTCATTTTGAGAAAAATGCTTGTAAGAACTTGCGCTTTTTGCTAAAACTCTTGCTAAATATGTAACGCATGCAGCAAGGGAAATATAAATCAAACGATTTGAAATATTCTTAAATCTAGTTATGATTGATGACATCTTGCCCAAACCGATTGGATAGATCTAGCCTGCGACATAGTTATGCTAATTCTTGTATAAGACACGAAACGATTTGAGAAAGTTCCAAATAAAAAGTATTGCGTGGTGTCTTAGTTTGTGCAAAATACTAGACTCAAGCTTTACCAAAAG